>SJXQ01009715.1:366020-398828 GCA_006408695.1 Aepyceros melampus
CGCCCTTGAAAAGCACGCATTTCTGGGGCTGGGAAAGGGGCTTCTGAAGTAGTCTCTCCAGCTGCTTCACTGGAGCCGGATGCAGCTAACAGAGCCCGAGGGCAGATGGGGAGGGTTCTCGGGAGTGGCGGGGAGGGGGCTGCCAAACACTTTTTTTTTCTTTTGGTGTAACTCCACCAAAAGTTTATTTTAAAGAGTTAGGAGAGAGCCTGAGACTCAGAAACCCAGCTCCAAAGAATGTGGCTTAGAAAGCCATTTTTGTCCGCCGCTCACAGAAGAGGACCCTGAGGCTTAGAGAGGTTGAGGGACTTGAAACAGGTCAGTTCAGTTCAGTTCAGTCGCTCAGTCGTGTCCGACTCTTTGTGACCCCATGGACTGCATGCAGCAGTCCAGGCTTCCCTGTCCATCACCAGCTCCCAGAGATCGGGAAACAGATCGGAAAGGAGGAAAAGGCAGGGCAGGGCCTGCAACACTGGCGTCTCTGGGAAGAGCGTTTCTAAGTCATCAAGGAGAGCTTACTCAGCCCTGCCCACCCAGGGCTGCCAGAAGCTGTGGGTGGAGATGGAGGGGAGGGGGTTCGGTGCTGGGAGGAAGAAAGCTTGATCGGGACTTGAGTGTGAAACCCTGGGGATGTGGGTTTGCGGGGAGGCTCTTGCCTTGCAGTTGCATTGACCCTCTGCCTGACTTGGCTGTAGGCCTTCAGGTGGGGCAGGGCCCTCCTGGAAGCCCCGGAGGGTTTGGCTTTCTGTGGTCCATTTGGAAGGAGGGCGTGAGGGTGGGGAGGGAGACCCAATGAATGCTGCTGGAGGAATACTCAGGGAAGAAAGCCTGAGGGACAGGGTGAGGTGGTGGGACCTGAGGGAGGCCAGAAAGCTGGATCACCAGGGAGGCACGGATAGTGGCCCTCTTCCTGGCACCCTTGCCTCTAGCTCCTCGGGGGTCGGGAGCAGCCAGAGACCAGCTCATCCTGACAGAGACTTGGGGACCCTCTGTGTGTACTGGTGGTGGTCTTGTTATGTGGCATGTGTGTGTCTTATGTTAAAAAGACAGATGAAAAGGTCCTTCTCCCCAAAAGTGTTAATTGGTGTTCCGTCAGCTTAAGTTTACTGAGTTAAATAGCAGGGCTGGGCTAGAAACAAACATAGAAGGTAGGTATACAAACATAAAGGCAAGGTCCTTGCCTTTGAAGAGTGGAATCTGGCTGGAGGGATGAGAAGAGAATACTCAGGGGCACACATGTGGGTCCTGGAGAGACTGGCCTGTTTGCTGGACCCAGTGCCTGGTAGACCCACTTTGGCCAGGGTTGGGGCTGCCCCGTGGCACTCCTGCCGCCTTATCTAGCCCGCACTGCACGCAGGGACCTTGGCCTGCTGAGGGTAAGCACGTGCCCGCAGGAAGTGGGGCCCAGGTGTAGTGAGGCCCTGCTGGTGGGGAATTAGGAGCGTCACTGTTTCCACTGGGGCGGGTACCCCACCCCTTCTCTGGGAGGTCTGACCACATGTGCTGGGAAGGGGTTCCTCACAGTCATCGCTGAAGTCCAGGTGTTTGTCCAGGCTGCCCTGGTGGTCTAGGGCCCAGAGGGGTAGGGTTGCCAGGGAGAACACCTCGCCCAGTCTAACAGTCCTCTCTGGACTCCAGGCCAGTGTCGTCATAGCCAGCACCTCAGATTCCGTCCCCTCCTCTATTATGCCTCCCCTACCGGGGCCTGGGGCGTCTCTGATTTTGAGGGGAGGGATTGAGTCTCTCTGTGTATGCGGAGCGGCTGGGTTGCCCTGGAAGAGTGCCTGGAGAGGAGTAGAGAAGATCGGGGGAGGGTTACCAGAGACACAGAGGAGGGGGACAGGGAGTTGTCGTGGGTCGTCCTGGAAGCATCCAGTGCCGAACCCCACACACCAGGATCAGACATTTCCTCTTTTTCTTTGGAGCTAGGGCCTGGCTTCTTCACTCCAAAGAGCCAGCATCTTCAGGGCGTTTCAGGCAGTGGCCCTGAGATTCTGCCAGAGAACGTGGGTTTCTCTGCTCCAGAGTGCATCCCAGGGATGAACTTAGCTTTGGAACTCTGGACTGGAGAGGCCTTAGGCCTTGCCCCCCCTACTCTGCCTGCTGGCTCAGGGACTTCTGTGTCCACAACTGAGATAGGGGACAGCTCTCAGGTTTCGGGGGCAGGAATTAAGAGTCTCTGCCTGCCCACCTATGGCTCCTCACAGACAGCCTTAGGCCCCTGGGAGGGGATGGAGCTCAGGGTCAGGCTCACTGTACTTCTTTCAGAAATCCTGTGTGTGCTGGGATTTGTGTCAGGACAGAGAGACCGGGAGGGCAGAGCCAGGAGGGCCCACGGTTGCGGGATCCTGCGGGAGGACAGCTCAGACTGGCTCCAGGTGGCCTTTGAACCAGTGCACAGCCTCTGGCTCCAAAGTCATGTCCATCAGGTTCGGCTCAGGGCAGAAGTTTCTACCTGGGTTGAACGGGAAGACGGTGAATGGCCAGGCAGCCCTGCTCCTGGGAGCTGCCCCCGCCTCCCCCACCTCCGGCATAGGCTCAGAGCCTTTGTTCGCCCAGCGGAGGTCCTTCACCAAAAGTTACTGTAGCATCAGGGGCTTCTGAGGGGGCGGTTGACAGGAGCGGATGTCTCTGAAGGTCAGCGGGGGAGGGTGCCCATGGCTGGCTGCCAGGCTGCCTGGGAGTGGTCTCCTCCCTCTGTATACCCTTGTCGGGCAGGGGCAAGTGGTGTGGGGGCTGTCCTCTCCCTTCCCTCTCCCTCCTGCGTCCTCCTCCCAGGGAGGGATGGATCCAAGACTGTGATGCTGAGGTATGTGCTCACTCTCCCAGCCTTGGGAGGCAGTTGTGGCCTTGGCCGGCAGCAGGGAGGCTTGGCCGGGGTCTGCTCTGGCCCTGAGCTGGTTGCTGTATCTGTTCCAGGTGCCCCAGGCTGAGGGGCAGAGGTTGGGGGTGTGCCTCCAGGGGCTGACAAAGTTTGAGAGTAAACCAGAGTAGCCAAAACAGCTGGCCTTACCCTTGGAATAAACTTGGGCCCTTGAGGAGCGTCTCCCAGGCTCATAGATACATTGGAGTCCCCAGGACTGGTAGAGGCTGGCTCAGTGGGTTTGGAGTGGTGGGAGGCCAGGTATTCAGGGACCCTGGTGAGTGTGGCCAGTCATGCCTGGGACTGTACCTTGGGAGGCTCTTCCTGCTTTGGGCCTCAGCTTTCCAAGGGAGTTTGTCTCTGGCTGGAGGAGGGTTAGAAGGGTCTGGGAAGACCTTCTCAGAGTCTGTGGCTCAGCAGGGATGTACCAAGTGCTGCCCTCCCCTCACCCACTGGGTGCTTTTGTTGTGTGTGGAAGAGTTAGAGGAGACAGTCGGAGCTGGACTCAAACAGGGGACAGAAACTCTGTTCCCACAGGTGCCGAGGACCCAGAAGGGGCATGCACAGGCTGGGCAGGGCGGGGGTGGGGGGATGTCTGGCCAGCACCTCCCCATCAGAGGGTCTGAGTGGGGCCTGACTCAGGAGGCAGCCAGGGTGAAGTGGAGGGCCAGTGGAAATGCCAGGCAGCCAAGGGGTGACGTCCTCTCCTGTCCTCCCCCTTCCTTGAGTATAAAGTACACACCTTGGCGTCACCCCTGTGCTGTGCGGACAGCTGCCTCGGCGGCTGCCCGCCCTCTGTTATTCTTTCCACTCTCAGGCTGCGGCTCCGGTGGCTTGGCGGGGTGGCCTGCCCGGGCCCCCACCCTCCCGGGCAGCCGCTTCCATTCCTCCCAGTCTGAGTCACTGGCCCGGGGAGTGGGTTCCCTCTCCGGCTCTTCCAGCTTCTGAGGCTGCCCATCTTTCTCTGCATCCATCCAGTTGTGAAGGGGCAGTTATCTGGCTGAATGGGTCAGCACAGGGTGCTGGGGGCCCGGTGAGCTACTCCCCTCCCAGGCTGAGACATGGGGAGGGTGGCCTCGGGGTGTGAGGGAGACATTTGCAGAAACAGTCACAGGGAATCTGAGCCTTGACAAGCCCCCTGGTGGCTACCCCAGCCCCCGCTGTGGAATCTACTTTTATTCCAGGGAGAGGAAGAACCAGGGATGGGGGTTCTTGAGCCAACTGCATTGCTGGGAAAGCCGGTAGAGGTGAGGGGAGGGTTTCCAAGCACATCATCCTTCAAGGCCAGAGCCCATCCTGCTCGGCGTTCCCTGAAGTTCCCGGGTCTCCGTGCCCTGCCCTCCCAGCACCGACCCGATGGGGCGTTCCCTACCTGCTGCTCTCTCTGCCGGGCTCTGCAGAGCTGGGCTGCTGGTTCCCGGTGACCTTTGTCCAGCATTCTTGGCTCACTTGTGGGAATTCCCAGGGAAGCCCCAGAGGGAAACAAAGCAGTCCTGGCTCCCGCTGCGACTGCGGTCAGGCCCTGGGCTCTGGGGCCACGGGACACCCTTCCCCTCCTCACCCAGAGCTGCTCCGCCGGCGCCTTCCCCAGTGCCCGAGTGCTGACCCTACCCGCCCCCATGAGCCCCGGCCTTCCTCTGCCCTGGCCAGCACCTCCGCCTCCTCCTGGGCTTTGTGGTGGGCGGTGGTTTCTGGGCTGCCCCAGCTTTGGGAAGCGCCCGCGTTGTTAACCCTGGGCACGGTCCCAGGGATGAGGCCCTGGAGTTTCCCGGCGCCTGGGAGGCCCCGATGCCTGTGGAACAGCTGAGCAGGAGGCAAGAGCGTGGTCTTAATGACCGCGAGCAAAGCCCCTTGAGCTTGGAGTGCCCGCAACCTCCCTTTGCTTACCTTCTCGTTTGGGTAGTTTTTCCCCCTCAGGAGGCCTCTAAGGAGAATCATGGGACTGCCAAGAGGAAAGGGATCCCAGAGCATCCAGTTAGACTCCTGGATGGGTCAAGATAAGGGCCCTGGTTGGGGCTGCAATTCTTTCAGAAGCCCCACCTCAAAGAGCCTGCAGATTCAGGCATTCTGGGGTCATTTCAGCTTCTGGCCTTGCTCAGGGCCCCTTCCCGCTTGGACGTCAGGTGTGGACCCCCTGCTCTGGAATCGCTCTGCTCAGTCCCAGGTCCCCTTGGGTCCTTCCTGTTGTCCGTGGCTCCCAAGGCTTGAGTAGGAGCAATTCAGCCAGCCATCGCTAGAGGGCGCAGGGAATGTAACCTTTGGGACAGGGCAGGGCTTGTCCCTGGGTCCTGGCCCCTCGGGGTGCAGTGGGGTCCCTCAGAGCTCCCTGTTTGGTAGCCTTGGAGTGACCCTCCTGAGCCACTTGTAGCCCATACAGAATGTGTGAGTAGAGGCCCAGAAGGCAGTTGTACCATGTGATTATACCAGATTCTGGGCTTTGAAGGGATAGAGTCTACCTAGGGACACATGGATATTGGTGTTTATGTGATTTGTGCGTTGAAAGGAACCTCAGAGGTCACCTGGTTCAGACTCACCAGCTTACAGATGAGGAAACTGTGAGGCCAGGAGGTGATTTGGCCATGATCCTACGGTGAGTTGGGGGATGATCTGGGATTAAAACTCAGGCTTCCAGGTGCCAGGCCTGCCTTTTTCTACCACCCACTGCATGGACAGAGGAGCCTGTCAGGCCACAGTCCACGGGATCACAAGAGTCGGGCATGACTTAGCGACTAAACCTAGGAGCATCCTAGGAGCCTCGCTGGCTTTGACTCTGGCTGATCCTCGTCAGCGTGGACCTCTGCTTGCTTCCCCCTCCCCCTCCACATGCCCACTTTTGTGCCCAGGTCTTCTGTGTGCTGGGAGCCCTGGCCAGCCCCGGCTCCCTTTCCTTCAGGGTAGTGCCCTTGACTCTGCGCTGGACTGGCTGGCTCTGGCCAGGCATGTGCCCCCACCGTCCCGCCTGCCCCCTCCAGCCTCCCCACGGAGGCCTGGCAGCCACACGTCATCCTGTGTCCCCCAGGAGCCTGCTCGGCTCCCATGGACCACTTTCTGTAGGCTCTTTGCTATTTCACAAGGGCCCCTAGTCAGCTGGTGCTGGGTTCTGGGGCAGTGCCCTGTTCCTACCCATAAAACTCTTGGACCAGGAGTGGAACCTGGAATCCTAAGAACACCAGGGTTGGAGGGGGCTGCTGAGGCAGAGAGCATGCTGGAGGGAGGCGGCCCTGGACATTCCCCAGGCCCCCACAGCTGAGCAAGGTGGGAGTGACCTGGCCAGGCCTGGGCTGCCCCTGCCACCTCCCCTCATCCTTCTACATTTCAGCTGTCCCTTAGTAGCAGGAGCAGCCCCAAACAGTGCTGGTTTTTCTGCCCCTCACGGCCTCCTTCCCTCCCTCCCTCCCTCTGCCCACCGGGAATTTCGGAATGAAAGTGCTATTGTGAGCGTCTGGCTGGGCCACTGAAGGGCCAGCACTGTTATTTCTGCAAACCAGCCCTCCCATTAGCCATGCAGGGCCGAGGCCAGGAAAATGTTACCTTTTCCTTCTTGAGCTGACTGCAGGGGAAATTCTCACATTTACAGTTTGTGCGGTGGTTGTGTTTGGGGGCAGGAGGGGAGGCGGGCGCGTGTGTGTGGTTTGCGTGGGGCTGATTCGGGGTGGCTAGAGGGATTTTTGTCTCCTTCCTCTGCTCTGCCCCTCCCCTCTCTGCCTTTCCTGGTGACCTTTCCCTCGGCATTGGTGGGGGCACCCCTTCTTTCTGTCTCCAGGGGTTGGGGCTAGAGGTTGTTGGTTGCCAGTGAGACCCACAGGCCACCAGTAAATAAACTCACATCTTGCCCTCTCCTCTACACCTTGGGCAGCAACATGAAACCGTGCACGGGGCATCTGGGTGAGGAGGGGCGGGGGGCTAAGGACTTCTTGGCTCAGGAATTGCGAGGACAGAGAGCAAGGGAGGTGGAAGCAGAGGCTCACTGGCTACTTAAAATGAACTGGGAAGATGCAAGGAATTAAAAGACCTTCTGTTTGGCTTTCTGATCTTTTGAGGTGAAAAGCCTTACCTCCATTCCCCTGCCTCCAGACCCGGTCACAGTGAAGACTTCTGGATGGCACAGTAACAGACACCCTAGGATCTCCACCCAGTAGGTGTTTCGCAGGGAGTGAGAGCAACATTGGGTCTCAGGAAGTTCTGCTTGCAGTCTAGCCTTAGACTCTCTTGTTCTCCCATCAGTGGAATAAAAGACCTACCTCCTGCTTTCCACTTCTTCCTTGTCCAGTCCACTCACCTGTGTTCTGTTCTTGCTGGGCACATCTGTGCCGTGGCCTAGGCATTTGGGAATGGCCCCTGTAGTGGAGGGGCAGCCTCCCCCACCAGCCCTGCCCAGCCCCGTCTTGTGTTGCTCTCATGCTGGTATGGCCACATGGCCTACAGACCTGTTGGCAGCTGGACTGCCGGGTCTCTGGGCTTTGCCATTGTTCGGAGCACATGCTTTTCTGGAGCTTCAGTAAGGAATGACAGCTCAGGTCACCCTGTGAGTGATGTTGAATGTCCCAACTCTGTGAACTGTTTTAACCCCGTCCTTCCCCCACCTTCCCTTCAAGACATGGGCAGCGGGAGGGGGGCTCAGAGCGGAGGAGCCAGCAGAGGGACTGTGACTGGAGACGGGAAGGCCTGAGGCTAGTCAGGGCAAGGACCGACCTGGAGTCTCCCTGATTGCGGTCATGGGGACTGCGCTTCGGCTGGGCAGGCCTGAGTCCGTCTGACCAGTTCACTCCTCTGCAGGTCTTCTCTAAGATCTTCAGCCACGAGGCCCTGGAGAGCTACCTGCCCAAGATCCAGCTGGTGATCCAGGACACGCTGCGTGCCTGGAGCAGCCACCCCGAAGCCATCAATGTGTACCAGGAGGCTCAGAAGCTCACCTTCCGTATGGCCATCCGCGTGCTGCTGGGCTTCAGCATCCCCGAGGAGGACCTGGGGCACCTCTTCGAGGTCTACCAGCAGTTTGTGGAGAACGTCTTCTCCCTGCCCGTCGACTTGCCCTTTAGTGGCTACCGGCGGGTGAGCACGCAGGGCCTGGGAGGAGAAGAGATGGGCATCCATGAGCTCCCCTCAGGGAGGGGCAGCTGACTGCTAAGATGGTCACTGGTCACACTGGCAGAGAGAGGTTTCAGTGGGAGGGCATGGTGGACTCTTCACTTGGGGTCTCTGCTGCTTAGATGGGAAATTCTCAGAGGATTCCCCACCACACCTTGCCAGACCTTGGGAGGAGGCCCTTGGTGACCCTGCCCTTCCCCTTGAGTAACCAGATGGCCTCCTCCCTGCCTCAGGGCATTCAGGCAAGGCAGACCCTGCAGAAGGGCCTGGAAAAGGCCATCCGGGAGAAGCTGCAGTGTGCGCAGGGCAAGGACTACGCAGACGCGCTGACATCCTCATTGAGAGCAGCAAGGAGCATGGGAAGGAGATGACCATGCAGGAGCTGAAGGTGGGCCCCTGCCGCAACCCCCGGCCCAGGCAGCGCAAGTGCCCCAACTCCACCCCGGGACTGCACGTGCACCCTGGTGGATGGGGCCATCCCTTCCCTCCCCATGACTTGCTGTGCACACAGTCCTGGTGATGAACTGGTCCCCACCGCAGCTAGGGACCCCCCCCCCCCAGGCTCTCCATCCCACCACAATTCCCTCTACCATTTTGGAGAAGATGCTGGAAATTGGATCCTAGAAATCCCAAACAGATGTGGCCTCAGGGCACTGTCGATCCCCTCATCTGCTCCTCACCCCCAACCTTCCCCCCGGCCAGTATTCACTATTGCAGTGCCTTTCATGGTCACAGTAGCCTTAGGAGCTCACCGAGGGAAATGAGGTCCAGAAGGAGAAGCCACTTGCTGGAGAGCGGTCTCAGCCCTTGGGGAGGAGCAACCGTTTCAAGTTGGAGGCACAGCCTGCCTGGCTCGGGCCAAATCCAGCTGGGCTGCCAGCCCCGGGACTGTCCTCTCTGGGCTCCAAGAAAGTCTTCCTGCCTACCCTTTCTTGAGGCGGATGTTCATCCTCACTTAGACTCTGCTGCCCGCATGCTTCCCAGGTGCCCGTGGACACTGAGCTGCCAACTGCTCCATCCCTGTCTCTGCTCCCCACCCCCTTTTTTTTGTTGTTGTTGTTTTTAAATCTCTGATGAGCCAGAAAGGAGCTCAAAAGACTTCCCCATTTCATAAGAAGTTTTGTGACTTGTAGTTAGGGCCATGGCAAGTAAGGGACATACTCGTTCACTCCACTCTCTGGGCTCAGCATCCATATCTGTAAAATGCAGGGCCTGGAATGAGACGGCTTGGGGAGGCCTTTTCAGGGGGCCCCGTTGCTCCCCAGAGGGCCCTGGAGGGGTTCTAAGTCATCGGGGGGCCACCTCGCCTCAGCCTTCTCACTGCAGGTCCCAACCCAGGTCCTCCTGCCTCTTAACCCCTCAGCTCTCCTGACCATCCACCACCTCCCTCCTTCTCCTGAGGAGGGAGGAAAAGCTGGGGCTGCCAGTCTGGAGGCCCAGCTGGAGACCCTGCGCCACTCTCTACTGGCCCGAACAGTGCCTGATCCTTGGGATTTGCTCTTTTTCCCGTGAGCTCACTGCACTGATGAGGGCCGATGGCCAGCCCTGGAATCCAGCAGTGAGTGGGAGGCAGCCACGCCCCAGGGGACTTCTAGGCTAGGGCCTCTGCCCAGTCAGGGGACTGGACCTATGTCCGCCACGGCTGACATGCCCCAGCAACGTGAGGCTCAGAGGAAGCACCAGGGCTCAAACAGACGGCCCAAGGGTCCGGGGGACATGGGTGGAGAGGGGCTGCCGCCAGGCTGAACCCAAGTCGCGAGTGGCGCCTCCTCTCCGTTGCTGCAGGACGGGACCCTGGAGCTCATCTTCGCTGCCTACGCCACCACTGCCAGCGCCAGCACCTCGCTTATCATGCAGCTGCTGAAGCACCCGGCCGTGCTGGAGAAGCTGCGGGAGGAGCTGCGGGCCAAGGGCCTCCTGCACAGCGGCGGCTGCCCCTGCGAGGGCACGCTGCGCCTCGACACGCTCAGTGGGCTGCACTACCTGGACTGCGTCATCAAGGAGGTCATGCGCCTGTTCACGCCGGTCTCCGGCGGCTACCGCACCGTGCTGCAGACCTTCGAGCTCGATGTGAGACTCCCGTGGGCTGTGGGGTGGGCCGATGGGAAAGATCAGCTCCCTGTAGGGTGCCTCATTCTCATGGGGAGCTGATGCTGACTTTCAAGAAGCTTTCAGGCTAGTGGGAGGGTCCCTGCCCCAAATGCTTGCCCCTGGGTGTCCTGTGAAGCTGCCTGGAAACATCTATAAACAGGTGGACTGACATGCCCATAGGAGAGCCTGGCCAGGCCCCCGGGACCACAGTGGGAACATCTCGGGGGGCTGGCAGGCAGAAAGTCCTGGGTCCTCTGAGACCCCCTCTGGTTCTCACCACCCCTCCTGTCCCTTCCCCTACCTGCCTCCAGGGTTTTCAGATCCCCAAAGGCTGGAGTGTCATGTACAGCATCCGGGACACACACGACACGGCGCCCGTGTTCAAGGATGTGAACGTCTTCGACCCCGACCGCTTCGGCCAGGCACGGAGCGAGGACAAGGACGGCCGCTTCCATTACCTCCCTTTCGGCGGCGGTGTCCGGACCTGCCTAGGCAAGCACCTGGCCAAGCTGTTCCTGAAGGTGCTGGCGGTGGAGCTGGCCAGCACCAGCCGCTTCGAGCTGGCCACCCGGACCTTCCCCCGTATCACCTTAGTCCCCGTCCTGCACCCTGTGGATGGCCTCAGCGTCAAGTTCTTTGGCCTGGACTCCAACCAGAACAAGATCCTGCCAGAGACCGAGGCCATGCTGAGTGCCACGGTCTAAGGCTCCAGGCCTCGGGGTGGGAGCGATGGATGGGTAGTGACCTGTGTGCGGGTGGGGCTGGTGCCCGGGGAAGGGGGAGGGCCCCCCAGGCCTTGCTCTCCCCTATTCTCCTACCTGGCAAGCCTGCCCCAAGTCAAAAGGGGCCCAGCCTCCGGGGTTGGGCCCTCCCCCTGACCCCTGCCTCTCTCCAGTCTCTCTGGTTCCCAACAGCTTAGTCCCCCGGGAGCAGGCCCGGCACCCGGCCGCCCCCCGGGCCCCGCATGCCCCTCACAGTGTTAACCGTCGGCTGTGCTGCAGCCTTTGCTTGTGATGTTCTGAACTGGTGTCTCCCCTCCCTTTTCTTTTGGCCTTTTTAGTTTGAGGTCAGGTGGTTGACATGGGGAGGGAGAAAAAGAGGTGCCCCCTTTGGCCCTCTCTTCAGCACCACCCCCTGCCCCGGCTCAGACAGGCGAGTGCCCCTCCCAGTGTGGCCACCCGTGCCCGCGGGGAACAGCATTGTGGGTAATAGAACACCAGTCACCCTTGGCAGAGCGGGGATGGGTTGTCACCAGCCTGGAGGCCCACCCCTTGCCATTTGGGACATTTGAAATTACCTATTGCGCTACTTTTTCTCTCTCTGACCTTGGGGCAAAGGAGCCCCAGGCCCTGTCCTCCCAGCATCCTCCCTGGTGGCCCTGGGCACGTGCACTGACACCCCCACCTTTCCACCAGGCGGCTCAGAGCCCACCCTGCTCCCTGTACACCCATGCCCAAGGCCCTCTGCCCATGGGCTGACCCCTGCACCCCATCCCCCGTATTTATTCAATGATATAACCGACTCTTGGTGTTACTGGGACTGGAACAAGCATTCCGCCGTTCCCTGGCTTCCATCCCAGCTGTCCCAGGCAGGGCTTCTGCAAGTGACCCAGCCCCCAGCCCCTGCCCCCGCCGGCCGAGGGTCGAGCAGCTCCCCCAGGCACCAGACCTTCTTTGGGTTCAACCTTGGAGCCTCACTCCCGGGGTGAAATCCAGTGGGTCTGCCTTTGTCCTGGGGGGAGATGGGGAAACGGCGCACTGCCGCCCTGCCCGCTCTGTCGGAAACCTCGAGCACAGGGGCCTTGGAGGCCGCTGCTGCCTCCCACGTGGTCACTGTCCACCGCGGTGCCCCCCGCTCTGGCTGGTAAGTATGGAGAAGGATACGGGTTCTTCTGACGGGGAGCCAGGGCCTCCGTCATCCCTCCCTTGACCCTCTCCCTTTGCCCTTTGCCCTTGGAAAGGTGTCCTTGAAGTCCCTTCCCACCTCTATGCCACTGTCTGCTTAGCCCAGCTCAGGGGTGTGGGGACCAGATGAAAGCCAGGGGAGGTGAGAGCAGAAGGCAGCCCTCCCTCAGCCGTGGCGGCTTGAGGTGGCTGTGGGGAGCGCTGCAGCGAGAGCTGAGGAGGAGGGTACGTGCGACTTGTCAAGTGATTTGGTTGAAAATGAGCGGTCAGGGGATGGAGGAGGAGTAGCTCCTGCCACTGGCATTTCGAGTGTTGGCAACTAGGGATGCCTCCCGGGATGGTTTTGGGCCTCTGGTGAATCTCTCAGCGATTTTGTCTGTTTCCAAAATTTCCTTTGCTTTTCATGTTTCTCTGTTGGTGTTGATGTTATAAAAGCAATGATTCCTCTTTAGGAGAAAAATAAAAAACACACAGAAGAATACTGCGGGACACCAGTGCCCCCAGTGGGCTCTCCACAGAGTGACTCAGTGGCTTCCCGTGGCATTCAGTGGGCAGGCGGCAGCCCTCCACTCCTGCCCCCGCTCACACCTCCCTTGTGCTGGGCTTTACGGGAATGGTCTGTGCCCACGGACTGGCCTGTGACCCCCATTCTCAAGTATTTCATTCGGTTCCTACCTTTTCATCATTTAAAAAGCCAGTGCAGCACAGACAATATTGACAAAACCTGACATTAAAAAAATAGTAATATTCTCAATTTCCCCCCACCCCATTCTGAAAAACAGGCAAAAAACCCCCACGAAAAAGATGTTAAGGACTCATCAAAGCTTGCGAAACAGCTGCATGGTGCACCAGAATTTGTCCCCTACAAAAAGCCCAGGCTCTGGAAGGTCCATGCACCTCTGCGCTGACCCATCTTACCCCGAACCAATTGTTTTCTGACTGCTGTCTGGGATTGCAGTAAGTGCAGATTCATCAGGAAGCCCGCCAGGCCTGGACCTGGCAAGGGGCAGGGAGCTGGAGGGCTGTGGGAAGCTTCAGTGGCCTTCAGTTTCGGCCACCAGCCTGGGAGGGGCAGAGAAGGCAAGACAGAGGATCCCTGTGAGGGAGGGAAGAAGGATGACTTACCCCACTGGGTCTCAAAGGGGTTGAGAAGAGAACTGAAGAAAGCTCTTGACTGGCTGACGGGAGGGTTTCAATGTCGAGACTCACCCGTCTCTCCTCTTTACATCCTCCTGTGTCTGTGTGCTTGTTGTAGGTTTTATAGTGGTAGCATCAGATGGGTGAGGTGTTCTCACCATTCCTACTTGACATTAAAGAGACAGAACCCCACAAAGCTCTTCACGCCATGGGCTTGCAGATTGAAGCACTTTCAATGTTGGGCGCTGGCATTTGTGTTCTGGGCATCATCTTGACTCTGCCCAGATCGCTCTAATTTTATACACAAACTTGTTTTTTCATAAATGTTATAATTTTGTGTCTGTCTTTATAAACTATTATAAGTACTATTTTTGTTATAATTCAAAATAGATATTTAGTATAAAGTTTTTGCTGTTAAATATTTGTTATTTAGTAAAATATGAATTGTTTCCTCTATTGTAAACATGGTTCAAAATATTAATATGTTTTTATCACAGTTGTTTTAATATTGAAAAGAAGCACTTGTGTGTTGTGTTTTGATCTGAACCTGGTGCCGTGTGAGTGTTTTTGCTGTCATGTGGTTTTACTCTGTATATAATATTCCATGTTGCATATTAAAAAAATGTTGTGCATTTTGTGATTTTGGAAATACTCAATGTGGCTCTTTTATAGGCTTCCATAATAAACCATGAAGACTCACCCTTGTTTGGCTCTCTGACCTCTGCTTTCTCAGCTCCCTGAAAGGGTCCTCCTGGCCACCTACTGTCCCTTTGTCGACACCCAGTCCCACCCACTTCTCAGGGAGGAAGGTCTTCTCCTCAGGGTTGGTCCTGAAAGGCCACAGCCCCCCACTCCCCATGTGAAGGCACACAGAGGTCTGTGGCTGTGTCCTGGGAGCAGCAGGTCCCCCGGGGAGTGGAGGGTGTCCTTGGATGGTCACTGGCCCCAGAAGCCTGATGTGGGATGGAGTGACTGGGAGCTGAGTCCTGGCCACATGGCTGGGCCAGGTGTCTTGGCAACCAGAGAGCTGCAGAGTCCAGCTTGTTTACACAAGTGAGGACATGGATGTTCACAGCCACACGACAAATAGGAGAGCAGAACTCAGTTCTCTTGATTTCCAGTCTCACACCCCACGAGGCACTTCTCAGGGCTATTTCATGGGTGTCGCAGGAACACATTGATTCTGGGACCAAATCAGTTTGCGAAAGGGCTTAAACAGAGTCAGGCAGATTCCTTCTCAGGCAAGCTGAGAGCTGGACAGTGAAGAGCTCACAGGCTACAGGGCTCCCCAAGCCCACTTGATGACTGAAACCTCTTTGCCCATTCTCAACTCTGTGACTGTCATGGAGCCTAGAGATGACCCTGCAAAAGGCACATCGTCCAGTGCCAGACAAGGAATGTCCAGGGCAGTCCCTAAAACAAGGGGCTGGGGTGGGGAGGGAGGAGGGCAGTGAGTGGCAAAGCCGGGGCCCCTGGAGCTACACCAGGCACCGCGGGCCCAGCCCTGGCAAGCGCCAAGCCTCACAGTGCTCAGGCCAGTCCCAGGCCCAGTCTGTGCCCGGGCCCTTCCTCGGAGCCTGGGGAGTGAAAGTCCCCGCTGAGCTGACCTGAAAAAGGCCGTTTTGTGGCTGCAGTGTTTCTTTTTGATACAGTCAGTCAGACCCAACCTCAGCCCAGACAGAGCCTCTCACAACCTGGGTCACAGAGCTGGGCCACCCAGAGGGGCATCCCCAGCATCTCCTGGGCAGTGCCACCGGCAGGCTGCCTCGCCCTGGCTCTGCTTCCCCAACCTGGATCTGTACCACCCAAGCCCTAATCTCCACCCTGGGGAGAGAGCAAGGTGATGCCCCGTTTCCTTAAGCTGAAGCAGAGTCTCAGCATAGCGGGGATGCTCCCAGAGCCATGCAGAAGCAGAGGGTGTCCTGTGCCAGAATGGGGGTCACCTGGCCTGAACAGCACAGGCCCCACCCGAGGGCTCTCTCAGACTGAGGCCTCCAGGGTCAGCAAGACATCCCCAGGGTCAGCAACAGACATCCCCAGCTTCCACCAGGAAATGTGCCAGTGGAAGGCAGTAGTTTTTCAGAGTGTAAATTCCATCTCTCCCAGTGGAATGTCCTGTGTGGCAGCAGAGGTGAAGGAAGCCTGGTCCTCGGGCTGCCCTCGGTCTGACCGCCCTGCCACGGGGTGGGAGGGCCCGGCTGGGCGGGTGGCTGGCCTGTCATCACCCAGTCTGTCCTGGACTCTCCCCCGTGGGCCCAGCGGGCCAGTGACGTCTCCCGCACGGCTGCCTGCCCCTGGGATCTCCTGGCCTGGAAGGAGAACACAGGCCGCTGTGGACAGGCCGACACGGCGCTGTTTGTCTAGGGGTTGGGGCGCCAGGTTGGAGGGAACTCACAGACCGCACATTCTACCACCTCCCAGCACTTTTCCAAAACAGCCTGCCTTGGTTGGGCCTGGCTGCCTGGGGTGGCCGGGGGCTGGGCGCCAGGAACAGGGTAGGGGAAAGCAGGGCCTCAGGGCCAGCGAGTGAGGTGGCCAGGTGAGGGCAGAGACAGCATTCTGCCAGAGCCAGTCTCGGGGCTGGGCCTTGGACTGGGGCAGGGGGAGAGGGAGGAGGACTGTGTGTGTCTGCGTTGGGGGCTAAAGGAAAAACAAGCCTAAGTCCTCAGCTGAGTGAGCCAGGCTCTGTTCCTCACAGAGGCTCTGAAGCCCTGAGCATGGTGTGGAGGTGGTGATGGCAAAGCAGCAGCCTGGGACTCAGGTTCCGCTCCTTATCTCCTGCCCCACTTCCCCTTCACCGGATTGGTCTGCCCCACTGGCCTCATCCACCCCAGGGACTCTGGCCTCCCAGGAGATACTTATTCTAATCCCTGCAACCTTGGCCTTCCCATGATGAGAATGCCTCTCCATAACCCTCCTGAACCCTAGTGCTCTAAGCCTCTGGCCTGCTCCATCAGATACCCCATGCTGCACGGCAGTGGAGTGATGGGTGAGCCCACAGAGCCTTCCTTGCGAGTGTGGCACTAAGACATCAACTTTGGAACCAGCTGGGTCTACCCCGGGGGGCTGTCAGAGGCACAGTGGGGGATCCTTGGCTGCCGGCAGCCATGTGGCCAGGATGCTGGCCCACGTGAGGGCATCATGCTCCTGTGAGGGAATGTGGGTGGTCTGGGAGGCAGATGTGCCTGGGCAAGGCCCACCTGCTTGGCTATAGTCCTCTCCTTCCTGGCTTGTCTCCACCCAGAGAAGCCCTTTTTGCCTTGCCTCGTGTAGACTTGATTTTTTTTTAGACTTGACATTTTGGTAAGTCCTTCCTTCCCACAGCTTTTTTCCTCTGGGACTCACCCTTAGATTCCCTCTGAGAGAAATGTTTGTAGAACACATTGTGAGTACTGCCCCCAAGGTATGCAGCAGCGAGGAAGCTCCACCCTGAACCCATAGGGCGGTTTTCACATAGCAACTTCCTGCGAGGACTCTGATTGGTCCAATTTGAGTCACATGCTTAGATGAAAGGAGGATGGCTACCTCTGATTGGTTACCTTGCCGTGGGGGCAGCGACATCGCATATGATTGGCAGCCCAAGGTGGAGGTGTGACGGAATTGTTGGAGGGGACAGATGGAAGTAAAATTTACTCCAGAACACAGTTGAGGAGATAGAGAAAGGAACAAGCACGATGGAGGAAGATCCTGGCTGCCGAAGTGATGTGCCAGGACTGTAGAAGGAAGATGTGTGATGAAGGACAGTTCAAGAGAAGAGAAGCTCTTGAGTGGCAGACTCACGCACTACGGTGAGAATGCACGGCTATGATGTCAACTCCTCGTCCATCAGAATGAAGAGTGCCATGTTTCCAAGGGCTTTGTGTGACAGTGTATGTTGGTATTTTATTTTGAAATAATTATAGATGCACAGAAAGTTGCAAAGATAGTACAAGAAGAGGTCCCATGCCCCCTGCATGCACTTTCTCCGATGGCTTCTTACATCATTATAGTACAATATCAAACCAGGAAACGGACACTGGGACAGTGTTCATGTGTAGTCTGATGCCATTTTATCAACTATAGATTCATAGAGTCATCAGGGAAATCAAGATACAGGCTTATTTCAACACCACAAAGATCTATGAAATGCTTTAGAGTCACTCATGGTATACCTCCCCACCAGTCCCTTCTCTCTCTAAGCCCTGGCCACCACTAATTTCCCATGTCTATAATTCTGTCATTTCAAGAAGGTTAATAAGTGGAATCATTCAGTGTGTGATCTTTTGAGATTGCTTTCCCCCCTCCCCCTGAGAAATCATAATGCTCTGAAGAATCACCCAAGCTATTGCGTATATCACTAATTTATTTCTTTTTGTTGCTGAGTAGCATTCCATGGTATGGATGTATAACAGTTTGTTAACCATTCACTTGTTGAAAGATATTTGAGTTTTTTCCAGTTTTTGGCTGTTACAAATGTTATGCTGAGGTTATTTCCTTCCATTCCTAGTTTGTTGAGTTTTTACAATAAGGGGTAAAATTTTGTTAAATGCTTTTTTAGCATCAGTTGAGGTGATATTGTCATTTCCCCACAATCATTCCATTAATGTGATGTACTACATTGATTGAATTGTATATGTCAAACTATCCTTGCATTCAATGAATAAATCCCACTTGATCATATGGAATTTATTATGATATTGAATTTTGTTTCCTAGTATTTTGTTAGGATTTTTATTTCCATATTCATCACGTATATTGATCTATAGTTTTCTTTTTTTGTAGTGTCTTTGTCTGACTGTGGTATCAGGGTAATGCTGGTCTCATAGCATGAGTTTAGAAGTGTTTCCATCACTTCAATTTTGGGGAAAGGTTTGAAGAAGATTGTCACTCGGCTTATTTAACTTATATGCAGAGTACATCATGCGAAATGCCAGGCTGGATGAAGCACAATCTGGAATCAAGATTGCCAGGAGAAATATCAACCTCAGATACACAGATAACACCACCCTTATAGCAGAAAGGGAAGAAGAACTAAAGAGCCTCTTGATGAAAGTGAAAGAGGAGAGTGAAAAAGTTGGCTTAAAACTCAACATTCAAAAACTAAGATCATGGCATTCAGTCCCATCACTTCATGGCAAATAGATGAGGAATCAATGGAAACAGTGATGACTATTTTCTTGGGCTCCAAAATCATTGTGGATGGTGAATGCAGCCATGAAATTAAAAGATGCTTGCTCCTTGGAAGAAAAGTTATGACCAACCTAGACAGCATATTAATAAGTAGAGATATTACTTTGCTAAAAAGTCCCTCTAGTTGAAGCTATGATTTTTCTAGTAGTCATGTATGGATGTGAGAGTTGGACCATAAAGAAAGCTGAGCACCTAAGAATTAATGCTTTTGAATGGTGGTGTTGGAGAAGACTCTTGAGAGTCCCTTGCCTACAAGGAGATCCAACCAGTCAATCCTAAAGGAAATCAACCCTGAATATTCATTGGAAGGACTGATGCTGAAGCTGACTCCAATACTTTGGCTACCTGATGTGAAGAACTGACTCATTGGAAATGACCCTGAAGCTGGGAAAGATTCAAAGCAGGAGAAGGGGATGACAGAGGATGAGATGGTTGGATGGCATCACTGACTTGATGTACATGAGTTTGAGCAAGCTCTGGGAGTTGGTGATGGACAGGGAAGCCTGGTGTGCTGCAGTCCATGCGGTCACAAAGAGTTGGACACAACTGAGCGACTGAACTGAACTGAACTGAGGATTTTCTACCCATAGTATCATGTTATGTTATCTGCAACCCGTGACAGTTTTATGTCTTTCTTTCCAATCTGATTTCCTTTTATTTTTTCTATTATCTGACTGCTGTGTCTAGGACATCCAATAGTATATTGAATTAAAGTGGCCAGAGTGCGTATCCTTGACTTGTTTCTGATCTTAGAGGAAATAGTTTCAGTTTTCACTATTGAGTATTGAGTTTTAGCTAGGGGGTTTAAAACTCAATGAAACTATCAGCCATGTCATGTGGGGCAACCCCAGACAGACAGGTCATGGTGGAGAGTTCTGACAAAACATGGTCCACTGGAGAAGGGAATGGCAAACCACTTCAGTATTCTTAGCCTTGAACTCCCCAGGTTGGTAGCTGTCCAATATGCTACTGGGAAAGAGTAGAGAAATAGCTCCAGAAATACTGAAGAGGCAGAGCCAAAGTGGAACTGACACCCAGTTGCGGATGTGTCTGGTGGTGAATGTAAAGTCTGATGCTATAAGGAACAATATTGCATAGAAACCTGAAATGTTAGGTCCATGAACCAAGGTAAATTGAATGTTCAAACAGGAGATTGCAAGAGTGAACATAAACATCTTAGGAACTAAAATGGGTGGGATGGGCAAATTCAATTCATATGATCATTATATTTACTACTACTGTGGACAAGAATCCCTTAGAAGGAATGGAGAGCCCTCATAGTCAACAGAAGAGTCCAAAATGCAGTACTTGTGTGCAATCTCAAAAACGGCAGAATGATCTTTGTTCATTTCCAAAGCAAACCATTCATCACAGTAATCCAAGTCTATGCCCCAAATACTAATGCCAAAGAAGTTGAACAGTTCTGAGAAGACCTGCAAGATCTTCTAGAATTAACACCCCCAAAAAATGTCCTTTTCATCATAGGGGAAATGCAAAAGTAGGAAGTCAAAAGATACCTGGAGTAACAGGCAAGTTTGGCTTTGGAGTATAAAATGAAGCAGGGCAAAGCCTAACAGAGTTTTGCCAAGAGAACTCACTTGTCATAGCAAGTACCCTCTTCCAACAACACAAGAAATGACTCTACGTGTAGATGTCACCAGATGGTCAATACTGAAATTAGATTGATTATATTCTTTGCAGCCAAAGATGGAGAAGCTCTATACAGTCAGCAAAAACAAGACCTGGAACTGACAGTGGCTCAGATCATGAGCTCCTTATTGCAAAATTCAGACTTAATTTGAAGAAAGTGGGAAAACCACTAGGCCATTATGGTAATATCTAAATCACATCCTTTATGACTATACAGTGGAAGTGACAAATAGATTCAAGGAATTAGGTCTGATAGCTTACCTGGAAAATTCCATGAGTGGAGGAGCCTGGTAGACTGCAGTCCATGGGGTCACGAAGAGTTGGACACAACTAAGCGACTTCACTTTCACTTTTCACTTTCATGCATTGGAGAAGGAAATGGCAACCCACTCCAGTGTTCTTGCCTGGAGAATCCCAGGGACGGCAGAGCCTGGTGGGCTGCCGTCTATGGGGTCACACAGAGTTGGACACAGCAGCAGCAGCAGAGTATCTGAAGAATTATGGACAGAGGTTTGTAACATTGTACAGGAGGCGGTGACCAAAACCATGCCAAAGAAAAAGAAATGCAGCAAGGCAAAATGATTGTCTTACAAACAGCTGAGAAAAGAAGAGAAGCAAAAGGCAAAAGAGCAAAAAACGAAAGCAAAATAGACCCAACTGAATGCAGAGTTCCAAAGAAAAGCAAGGAGAGATAAGAAAGCATTCTTAAGTGAACATCACACAGAAATAGAGGAAAACAATAGAATGGGAAGGACTAGGGATATCTAGAAGAGTATTAGAGATACCAAGGGAGCATTTCATGCAAAGATGGGTACAATATAGGACAGAAATTGTATGGACCTAACAGAATCAGAAGATATTAAGAAGAGGTGGCAAGAATACACAGAAGAACTGTACAAAAAAAGGTCTTAATGATTCTAATAACCACAATAGTGTGATCAGTCACCTAGAGCCAGACATCCTGGAGCGTGAAGTCAAATGAGCCTTAGGAAACATTACTACAAACAAAGCTAGTGGAGGTAATGGAATTCCAGTTGAGGTATTTCAAATCCTAAAAGATAATGCTGTTAAAGTGCTACACTCAATATGCCAGCAAATTTGGAAAACTCAGCAGTGGTCACAGGACTGGAAAAGGTCAGTTTTCATTCCAATCCCAAAGAAAGGCAATGCCAAAGTATGTTCAAACAACCGCACAATTACACTAATTTTACATGCTATCAAGGTAATTCTAAAAATCCTTCAAGCAAGGCTTCAACAGTACATGAACTGAGAACTTCCAGATATACAAGCTGGATTTAGAAAAGGCAGAGGAACCAGAGATCAAATTGCCAACATCCATTGGATCATAGAAAAAATTAAGGGAATTGTAGAAAAACATTTACTTTTGCTTCACTGACTATGCTAAAGCCTTTGACTGTGTGGATCACAACAAACTGGAAAATTCTTCAAGAGATGGGAATACCAGCCCACCTTACCTGCTTCCTGAGAAACCTGTATTCTGGTCAAGAAGCAACAGTTAGAACCAAACATGGAACCACAGACTGGTTCAAAATTGGGAAAGGAGTACATCAAAACCATATATTGTCATCCTGCTTATTTAACTTATATATAGGATACATCATGCAAAATGCCAGGCTGAATGAAGCACAAGCTGGAATCAAGATGCTGGGAGAAATATCAATAACCTCAGAAATGCAGATGACACCACTGTAATGGCAGAAAAAAAAGAGGAACTAAAGAGTCTCTTGATGAAGGTGAAAGAGAAGAGTGAATAGCTGGCTTAAAACTCAAGGTTCAGAATATGAAGATCATGGCATCTGGTCCCATCACTTCATGGCAAATGGATGGGGAAACAATGGAAACAGTGACAGACTTTATTTTCTTGGGCTCCAAAATCACTGCAGATGGTGACTGCAGACATGAAATTAAAAGGCACATACTCCTTGGAAGAAAAGCTACGACAAACCTAGACAAAGTATTAAAAAGCAGAGCTATTACTTTACCAGCAAAAGTCCATATAGTCAAAGGTATGGTTTTTCCAGTAGTCTTGTAGGGATGTGAAATTTGGACCATAAAGAAGGCTGAGCGGTGAAAAACTGATGGTTTCAAATTGTAGTGTTGGAGAAGACTGAGTCCCTTGGACCGCATGGAGCTTTCCTGGTGGCTCGTGTGGTAAAGAACCTGCCTGCAATGTGGGAGACTGGAGTTCAGTCCCTGGGTTGGGAAGATGCCCTGGAGAAGGGCATGGCATCCCACTCCAGTACTCTTGTCTGGAGAATTCTATGGACAGAGGAACCTGTCCATAGGGCTACAGTCCATAGGGTCCCAAGAGTAGGCCACAACTGAGTGACTAACATTTCAGGCTTCCCTGGTGGCTAAGCTGATAAAGAGTCCACCTGCAATGTGAGGGACCTGGGTTTGATTCCTGGGTTGGGAAGATTCCCTGGAGAAGGGAATGGTTACCCACTCCAGTATTCTGGCCTGGAGAATTCCATGGACTGGATCGTTCATGCGGTTGCAAAGAGCTGGACGCAACAAAGTGACTTTCACTTTCACTGGACTGCAAGATCAAATCAGTCAGTTGAAAAGGAAATCAACACTGAATATTCATTGGAAGGACTGATGCTGAAGCTGAAGCTCTAATCCTTTGGCCCCTGATGTGAAGAGCCAACTCCTTGGAAAAAACCCGATGCTGAAAGATTGAAGGCAGGAGGAAAAGGGGATGAGAGAGGATGAGATGGCTGGGTGGCATCACAGACTCAATGGACATGAGTTTGAGCAAACTCTGGGAGGTGGTGAAGGACAGGGAAGCCTGGTGTGCTGCAGGCCATGGGGTCACAAAGAGTCAGACATGACTGAGCGACTGAACAACAACAATTTATCTTTAATTTTTCTCTGTTAATTACAGTGTGTCTGGGTGTGGTCTTCTTTGGGTTGATCCTGTTTGATAATCTTGATACTTCTTGGACATGGATGTCTATTTCCTTTCCCAGTTTACGGATGTTTTCAACTATTATTTCCTCAAAACGTTCTCTGTTCTTTCTCTCTCTCTTACCCTTCTCCTCCTGTAATGTTAATGTTAGTAGGGTTGATGTTGTCCTAGCAGTCTTTTAAATTGTTTTCATTTCTTTTTATTAAATTTTTTTCTGTTCAGTCAGAGATTTCCAGTATTCTGTCTTCCAGGGTGTTGATTTGTTCCTCTGTATCATCTAACCTGTACTTGACTTCTAGTGTATTCTTCACTTCCATAGTTGTATACTTCATCTTCGTTCGGTTCTTCTTTATATTATGTAATTCCTTGTTTAAAATGCATAAATTCTCACTGTTATCCAATCTTCTCTCAATATATCTTTAAGTATCTCAATATACGTTTAAATATATCTTTAAGTTCTTTAAATATCTTTATGATCAGTACCTTGAACTCTATCCTTCACATAGCTTATCTCCATTTAATTTTTCTTCTTGGTTTTATCTTTTTTTAATTAAAGTATAGTTAATTTTTAATGTGTTAATTTTGGGTGTACAGCAAACTGGTAGACTGATTCAGACATATATCTATATATATTCTTTTCAATATTTTTTCTGTTATAGTTTATTATAAGATATTGAATATATTTCCCTGTGCTATACAGTAGGATCTTATTTATCATGTGTTTCATATACAGCAGTTTGGGTCTACTAATCCCACTCCTAGTTCATCCCTCTCCCATCTTTCCCCTTTGGTAACTGTAAGTTTGTTTTCTATGTCTGTGAGTCTGTTTCTGTTTTGTGAATAAGTTCATTTATATCAAATCTTAGATTCACTATATAGGTGACATCATATGATATTTGGTTTTCTCTGTCTGATTTAACTTAATATGATAACCTCTGGGTCCATTCATGTTAGTGAAAATGGCATTATTTTATTCTATTTTTACGGCAAAGTAGTCTTCCATTGTATGTATATATGTGCTATGCTGTGCTGTGCTTAGTTGCTCAGTCGTGTCTGACTCTTTGAGACCCCATGGACTATAGCCCACCAGGCTCCTCTGTCCATGAGGATTCTCCAGGCAAGAATGCTGGAGTGGGTTGCCGTGACCTCCTCTAGGGGATCTTCCCAACCCAGGGATTGAACCCCTGGTCTCCGGCATTGCACCTGTATTCTTTACTGTCTGAGCTTCCAGGGAAGCCATGAATACTGGAGTGGGTAGCCTATCCCTACTCCAGGGGACCTTCCCAAACCAGGAATCCAACCAGGGTCTCCTACACTGCAGGCAGATTATCAGCTGAGCTACCAGCAACTTCTTGTATGTATATGTATACGTGTGTGTGTGTATACAATATATACACACACCATATTTTCTTTATTCATTCATTTTTGAGTGGTCACTAGGTTGCTTCTGTGTCTTTGTTGTTGTAAATAGTGCTGGTATTAACGTTGGGGTGCATGTTTCTTTTCAAATTAGAATTTTCTCCAGATGTGTGCACTAGAGTGGGATTGCTGGATCATATGGTAACTATTTTTAGTTTTTTAAGAAACCTTCATATTGTTCTCTATAGTGGGTGCACCAGTTTACATTCCCACCAAGAGTGTAGGAGAACCCCAGTTCTTCTGGGATTTTATCTTGTTCCTTCGTTTGGAACGTATTCCTCTGTTGCCACATTTTGCCTCATTTGATGCTTTTATTTCTATGTGTTAGGTTGGTTGTTTCCAGCCTTGGAGTTGTGGCTTTTTATAGGAGACACCCTATTGTCCCAGAGGCACACTCCTATCTGGTCACCAGAGTTATGTGCTCTAGGGGTGACCCTTACCTGGGCTTCTGTCGTGGGTCCTTCTGTTGTGGTGGGCTGACTGCTGTGGGTAACCTGGGAGACATGGCCGGCCCTCGTCTGGTTGGTTGCCAAGCCCTGCGCTGAGTGGAGGCTGCTGGCTTCTGATTGGTAGGGCTGTGTCACCAGGCAGGTGATTGCAGAGACCCAGCAGATCTCGGGGCTAGTGACAGTAAGCTGGTTGGTTGAGTCTGGTTCTGCCCGTGGTTGCAGGGTCGGCGATCCTGGATTTAGTCTTGGCCAGCTGGTGGGTTGGGCTGTTTCCTGACCCTGCTGGCTGCGGAATCCGGGGTGCCCCAAAGCTGGCCTTGCCCGGTTGGAGATTGGGGCTGGATCCTGAGGTGATGGGCTGAGTGGTACAAAGTGTCTCAGAGCTTGCTGGTGGGCAGGGTTAGAGCTCAGTGTTCCCAGAGCTAGTTCTGGCTCACTGGTGGGCAGCACCTGGTTCTTGAGTCTCTGGCTACAGGACCGTGGTTGACCTGGTGGCCAGTGCTGTGGCCCAGGTGGTCTCAGGGTTGGAGCTGGCCTGCTGGTGGGTGGGCTGGGTCCTGATATGACCACCTGCAGAGCTTGCTTTGGTCCTGGGGCTGGGGCCTGGAGGATTTCCCATGCTGGTGCCTGCCTACTAGGGGGTAAGGCTGGATCCTGTGGCTACTGCTGGCCTATTGGTGGGTGAAACTGAATCTATGAATCTATGGTTGCAGGTCCCTGGGGGTCCTGGGGGTGGTGCCTACCTACTGTTAGAGGGAGACTGATCCCAGGGTATCTGGCTGTAGGGCCTTGGAGGCCTCGGGACTTGTGCTGAGGCACTGGTGTTTGGAGCTGAGCTCTGGGCCCCGCAGTGGACAAGGCAAACTCCTGAGGCTAGCCAGTGTACTCGTGGGTGGTGTGATCCTGGGGCAGCTGGGGGCTCAGAAGTTCCTAAGGCAGCCAGCCTGCTGGTGGTGGAGCTGTGTCTCTGCCTGGCTAATTGCTTAGCCTGGGGTGTCTCAGTACTGGTGCCAAAAGGCTGCTGGGAGGAGTCAGGTTCTGGTGTTAATAAGCCAGAGAAAGGATTCCAAAATGGTGCTTGCCTACACCCGTGTCTGTGGTAGAACAAGCTCCCCAAAATGGTTGTTGCCAATGTCTGTGTCCCCAGGTGAGCTCCAATTGCCTCTTGCTTCTCTGAAAGGCAAAGATCAGCAGGTGGGTCTGACCAAGGCGCCTTTCAAATTACCTCTTCTAACCTGGGTCCTAGAGCCTGTAAAATTTTGTGTGTGCTCCTTAAGAGAGGAGTCTCTATTTCCCACCATACTCTGGCTCTTCTGAAACTAAGCCCTTTGCACGCATGCATGCTAAGTCGCTTCAGTTGTGTCTGACTCTGTGCAACCCTATGGACTATAACCCACCAGGATCCTCTGTCCAAGAGATTCTTCAGGCAAGATTACTGGAGTAGGTTGCTGTGCTCTCCTCCAGGGGATCTTCCCGACCCAGGGATTGAACCCATGTCTCTTATGTCTCCTGCATTGGCAGGTGGGTTCTTTACCACTAATGCTACCTGGGAAGCTGAAAGTAAGCCCACTGACCTTCAATGCCAGTTCTTCTGGGGGTTGGTAGAATAGATGAGAAAGTGAAAGTCGTTCAGTCGTGTCCAACTCTTTGTGACCCCCTGAACTGTACAGTCCATGGAACTCTCCAGGCCAGTGGGTAGCCTTTCCTTCCTCTAGGGGATCGAACCCAGGTCTCCTGCATTGCAGGAAGATTCTTCACCAGCTGAGCCACAAGAGAAGCCCAAGAATACTGGAGTGGCTAGCCTATCCCTTCTCCAGCAAATCTTCCCAACCCAGCAGTTGAACCAGGGTCTCCTGAATTGCAGGTGGATTCTTTACCAACTGAGCTATCAGGGAGCTGCTGCTGCTGCTAAGTCGCTTCAGTCGTGTCTGACTCTGTGCGACCCCATAGACGGCAGCCCACCAGGCTCCCCTGCCCTGGGATTCTCTAGGCAAGAACACTGGAACGGGTTGCCATTTCCTTCTCCAATGCATGAAAGTGAAAAGTCAAAGTGAAGTCGCTCAGTTGTGTCCGACTCTTAGCAACCCCATGGACTGAAGCCCACCAGGCTCCTCCATCCATGGGATTTTCCAGGCAAGGGTACTGGAGTGGGGTGCCATCACCTTTTCCGGAGCTATCAGGGAGAGATCCATATAAAAGAGACCTCAGAGAGGTCTCTCATCTTAATTTATCTACAGTGTTTTTGACTGTATTTCTTTATTCTGAGAGGGATTGGGGGCAGGAGGAGAAGGGGACGACACAGGATGAGATGGCTGGATGGCATCACTGACTCGATGGACGTGAGTCTGAGTGAACTCTGGGAGTTGGTGATGGCCAGGGAGGCCTGGGGTGCTGCGATTCATGGGGTCACTAAAAGTCGGACACGACTGAGCGACTGAACTGACCTGAACTTTATGGTTTGCATTTCTTGGTGGTTGCTCTGGGTATTTTAATATGTATGTCACCTATAAGGTCTGCTGGTATCAACATTTCAGCAGTTTGAGTGAAGCCTAGAGACCTTAAATCTATTTAAGTCCTTTCACCTAGTTCACTTTTAAATATTATTAGCTTGAGTTTCAGATGGTGTTATATGTTTTGTTTCAGTAATAAAATATATTTTTAGTTTAGAAAGCTTACAAGGAGAGAATAGTTTATTGTATATTCCCATATTTATTTTGTTCTATTGTTTTATTTTCCTTCCTGATGTTCCAAGATTCTTCCTTATAGCCTTTCCTTTCCATTTGGAGAACCTCCTTTTCCCATTTTAAGTCATATGAGAAGGCATATATCTCCTTTATTCCCGAAAGACGGTTTTACCCAGTGGAGGGAGGATCCACAATTGCCAGATGTTTTTGCATTTGAAAAATATTATGCCACCTCCTTCTGGTCTCATTGGTTTCAGGTGAGAAATTTGTTTTCCAAATTGGTGTTCCTTTACAGTTAATGTGTCATTTCTATTGACAGTTTCAAGATCCTCCCCTTTTCTTTAGTTTTCATAAATTTAATTATGTATCTTGGCATGGATTTCTTTTGAATTTATCCTTTGGTGTTCATTTATTTAGCTTTTTTGATCTGTGGGCTTATGTCTTTTGCCAAATTTAGGATTTCAGCTTATTTCTTTGAGGACTTTTTCAGCACTTCCCCTCCACTTTTGCTTCTTGGATGGCAATTATATGAATATTGGGTCTTTTTTGTCATCTTCACATAGGAGAAGCTCTGTTTGTTTATTATTTTTTTAATACTTTTCCTATATGTTGTTTGGACTGGATAAATTCTATTATTATGTCCTCAGGCTCACTGATTCTTTTCTCTCTCAACTCCATTCTACTATTTAGCTTATCCAGTGAGATTTTTTAAAAAATTTATTATTTTTTCAGTTCTATGATTTCTATTTGTTTCTTTTTTATAGTGTCTATTTGAAGAATTTTAAAAATTTTTTCATTTGTTTCAAGATAATTTATAATTGCCCGTTGAAGCAACTAATGCTTCAAAATTCTTGCCAGATAACTTATCTTATTTGGACATCAGTTGACTGTCTTTCCTCATTCAAATTGTGATTTCCCTGACTCTTGGTATGCTGGGTGGTTTTTTATTCTATCTTGTATGTTTTGGCTATCGTGTTAGGAGACTCTGGGTTTTATACAAATTTTCAATTTCAGTACTTTGTTGCTCTGTTTAGCACAAAGGTCTTGGCTTGCTTTTGTGAGCTGTAGCTTCATTGAAAATTTAAATTTCAGAGTTGTTTTGGTCTACTGGGTTTATCTAGGTGACTCAGAGGTAAAAAGAATCTGCCTACCAAGGAGGAGAAATGGGTTCTATCCCTGGGTCAGGAAGATCCCCTGGAGAAGGAAATGTATTTCCCAATCCAGTATTCTTGTCTGGGAAATCCCATGGACAGAAGAGCCTAGTAAGTTACAGTCCATGGGGTCACAATGAGTCTTTGTAGCTATATAAGTCTTAAACTTGGGTAGAATTATTTTTCTACATTCTTCTTCTTTTTCCACATTGTTTTAGTTATTCCGATTCTTTTGCCTTTCTATACAAAATGTAGAATAATTTTTTCTATATATCTACAAAAATTCTTGCTGGGATTTTGATAGGTCTTACACTAAATTTGTGTATCAATGTGAGGATAAGTACATCTTGGCAGTCCAAGGTCGAGACGGAGTGGGATAGGAGAAAGAGACAGATGGAAACTAACATTATTCCAGAGGAAGAGTAAGGAACTAGCAAGACAGTGAGTGGAAGAAGAAAAAAAAAATACAGCAAGTGGGCTGGGAGTGGGAAATGACATTTTAAAAGTGGAAACACTCTAAGATGAAGCTGCTGCTGCTGTATGTGAAATTATTTGAGTTATTACGATGTCAAATCTTCCTCTTTCAAAATTAAGCCTACCATGTGCCAAGGGCTTTGTGTGATTCTGTGTGTGTGTGTTTAAAACATTAAGGCAGTATCGAGTTTCACATCAGTGTCTCTGAATACAGAGGTGTTAGGTGGCTCTAGTGGTAAAGAGCCTGCTTGCCAGGGCAGGAGACATAAAAGACTCAAGTTCGATCCCTGGGTCTGGAAGATCCCCTGGAGGAGGGCATGGCAACCCACTCCAGTATTCTTGCCTGGAGAATTCCATGGACAGAGGAGCCTGGCCGGTTACAGTCCATAGGGTCACAAAGAGTCGAACACTGAAGTGACTTAGCACGCATGCAAGATACATGGGAACAGGAGTCCAGGTCCCAGGTTAGAGGGTAGGCAGAATGTATGCCCCTGGGAACCCCAGGGCTTGTCACTTATAAATCCAGTGTGGATGGGAGATACTGAGGGTTTTTTTTTTTAAACCTATTTCTCAAGAGCAGAGGAAGCTAGCTGACCTATTTGCTCCCATTCTTCTCTAAAAACAACCAGAACTGGAAATTCCCCACTAGTCTTCTACTAGTGTGAAAAGTAAATGGGGAAAAAGAGGGTGAAATTCAGTCAGATGTGGCCGAATGATTTCTATTAGGGACAAAAGAGCCTTTTGGAGGTGGTAGCAAGCCTGAAAATCATCCTCAAGTCTGAACATCCTCGCCATTTCTACCCTTCGTGGAGGTTGGAAGATATATCAACTCCCTCCATGAGACCAATCACCTGGCAACCCTCCTCAAGTTCAGGCCAACAGATGCCAAGCTTGCCCCATGATCTTGAGACATAACCCATACCCTTTTGCCTGCCATAAGCATCATAACTTATGAATAATTTCATTATTCACCTCATAACTCATGAATAACTCACTACCTCAATGCCCTAGTTAGTGCAGGAGTTGGTTCTAAAAAGCATTACAAATTTCTAATTTTAATGTATACTGCAAATGTATATGCAAATATATATGCAACTGTATACTCTTTAGCCAGTCAAGATGATGTCAGGGCCCATAGGTAGGAACAGTGCTGGCTGAGAAAAGAGCAGGCCCAGACAACACTGTCCAGAACTCTCCTTTCTGTTTACCTCTCCCCTCTCCCGTCAACATTCAGGGCAGTTCCAAGCAGGTGGCTGGTGGAGGGGTGCGGGGAGGGGGAAGGGAATGTCCAGAAGCCTGGCCCTGTCCACGGGCACCTGGGCATTCTGATTCCAGGCAGGTGGTCCTGGGAAGATTGGCATAGTGAGGAGAGAAGTCTGAACTAATCTTTCCTAAGTACAGAAAGGCCCAGAAGTGGAGACAAGCAAGCAGGGAGCCCTAAAGCAGAGGTCACCAGCTTAACTGATTCCTCCTGGCTTCCAAGGACATTTGACACAGGACACACTCTCCTCTGCATTGCTGAGCAGTGGCTGAGAAAATCAGTGCCACAGGAGGGGTTGCTCTTGCCACCTTTGGTGACATAGCTCTCTGGACACACGGAGAAGGCCCAGCCCTCCGGTAGGATCCCCCCAGTCCTCCTGGCTTCTGTGTAGCTGAGCACCCACCCCTGTTTGCCCAGGTAAAAAGTCCTGTCTCCTAGGAAATGCTTCAGTCCTGGGCAAACGGGGACAGGGTTTTTTGTTTTTGTTTTTTTACCAGATTTCTGTGAGTGGCTGTGAAAGTCATTTCTAACCCACTTGAAGGGCAGCCCTGAACAGCCTGTCTGGGGCTCACAGTTTGGCTGAATATATTGTTATAGAGGACTCCTCAGTGATGAATGGTATCTAGTGTGATGGAAAGTGCTGCCTTACAAAGCAGAGGTCAGAGCATCCCCACCTGGGACACATCCTGGGGAATCTACACCCAGTCTGCACACAGGCTAACCCAACCTCCTGTCTCCTGGAAGGCAGGCAGATCCTGCCCCCCTAGTCACTAGGACAGCAGGGGCCGGCTTCCACAGCCTCACAGCTTTTCCTTTGGAAGCAGCTACCGCTCTCTTCACCTCCCTGCCTCTCCACCTCCAGGCACTGCTCCTCTTGAACTTCCATGCTGGGATGTGATAAGGCTGCCCAGGCAGGAGCACTGGCTGAAGTCTGGCAGCTCAGAATGTCTCTCTGATGTCCTCACAAGGAATATGTCAAGGATTCCAAGAGACCTCACAGACCAGTGAAGGTATGTGTTCCCCCTCCTATTTGCCTGTGAGGAATTCACCGCCCAGGTCACTCGACAGTACAGAAATTGTCAAATACCCTCCAGGAGGCTTCATCCTTGGCTCTCTGTGCAGCCTCCTTTGTCACTAATCTGGGCAGATGCACAGGTATCTTTTCTGCATCAGGACCCAGAGCTAAAAACCAAATCTAATGTAACCATTACTGCCTATGCCCTAGATGTCTGAACTGGAGAGCCTCCCCCAGCCTCTCACTGTGCTGGGCGCTGGAGGAGGTGGTCTGATTTATTAAGACTTTCTTATCTTTACATTTATATATTTCTGTGTGCTATTTTCATTGGTCTGGTATAGTTCACACACATAAAACTTAACATTCAAAAGAATGTGAGATTGTCAACAGGTAAGAGCTACAAAGGAAATGAGGAGCAGGGCGTGGGACCACATCCTTCTGAGGACAGCCACCTTGCTTGGAGGCACATGGGCCAAGATGCTGTGGGATGGCAGGAGCCGGTGAGAGAGGGACCCTGCACATCCCACAGGCCCATTGCTCTGCCAGGAGAGCTGCTGCCATCTCCAGGCCCTGCTTAGAATGGAGAGCAGAGTCCCATGCACTTCTTTCTGCCTTGCACGCCCCTGAGAGTGTGCTCCTGGATGGACCAGCTGGAGCACAAGGGCTTTGTTGTGAGCCCAGTGTGACCACTAATGCTGGCCTCAGATAGCCCTGAGCTTCGAGCCTCACCCAGACTGCATCTGTGGAACAGATTTCCAACCCAGGGGCAGTGGAGGGCTGCAGGGGCCCCTCATCCTGAGTCTGTGCGATGTTTGTGTGGTTGCCTTCTTAGAGGAGAGAGGTCATAACCTCCAGAGCTTTTCAGGGGGCCCCAGATCTAGACAGAGGTGAAGAGTTGGTGCTCTGCGCTTCTGCCGGCAAGAGTGACACAAGCAGAGACCATCCTTACTCGGCTCCTTCTGTGTCCCAAGCCCCATTCTCTCTTTTTTCAGAAGGGGAAACTGAGGCTTGGAGTGCTGGGTGCTTTGTTTAGGTTCTCACTGTTGGAAAGTTGGAGTCCTCAGAGAGAGGCGGTTTCTCATGGCTTTCTCCTGGAGATGGGGGAGCAGGCTGGGCCCTTGTGCAGCTAGCAGGAGCCTCTTCTGGCTCAGCGGGGACGCCACGTTGGGATGGCTGCCCACGGGCCTGGGGCGCTGCTGCAGAAGCTCCAGGTTGGTGCAAAGCCGTCAGGCACGGCTCCTCCCTTCCCTTCTGTATGGCGGCAGAAAGGGGCTAAACAAAGGGGCAAGTAGGCCCCTCTGAGGGCTCTGAGATGGCAGGGGGAAGAAGAGCTCCATGCAGACCCTTCTCTGGCCTTTAAGGGGCTCTGGGGGCTCTGGGGCTGGGGGTGACCCTGGGGGCTCCTTGGAGTGGCAGGCTGGGCTCTGCGCCTGGGAGGCTGGGAAGAGCGATGTGAACACAGAGAAGAGTCAGGGCATGTGTGGGCTAACACTGGAGAGGCAGCATGAGGGGCCTCCTGGG
>SJXQ01009715.1:399052-421216 GCA_006408695.1 Aepyceros melampus
AACACTGGAGAGGCAGCATGAGGTGTGTCCTGGGGGGCCGAACCCGCAGCGTTAATACAGGGTGGGAGAAGCCGGTGAGGCACGCACGCTTAAGAAAACGACCCGGGGGTCAGGGCTGGCCCCACGCTGGCAGTGAGCAGCGCTCAGGGAGAGCTGCCTGTGGGGTGGGGCCCGGGGCAGGGTGTGGGCGAGCTGAGAGCCAGGAAGTGATCTTTCCTCAGCCCTCAGCATCAGCCCCACCCTCCCTGGAGTGTCCTGTCCGTTCAGGGCAGGCTGATGTCTGGCCTGGAGTTGGGGGACCGCCAGTCTGTTGCCGGTGTGTGGAAAGGGGGTGCCCTTCTCTGTCCCTCAGGCTTCCCTCAAACGCTCAGCCTCTCAGACTGAGGAGGGGTGTGAGGGGAAGGGGCGAGTGAGGAGGGACACGAGGGCCCCACGGGCTGGGCCTGGAGGGGGACCTGTGTCAGGAGGCTGCCCTTGGCGCCGCCCTTTCCCGCACTTTCACTGCCTCTTGTCTGTCGGTCCCCTGTCCGTCAGTCAGCAGGCTGAGTCACAGGTGCTCCGGGGCTGGGGGCCGCCTGCCAAAGGCCTGACTCACTGAGGATGGCTGACTGATTTCCCCACCTCTGCACCTCCCTGTCATGACACGCTGAGGGGTGAGGGCCGGGGGAGCACAGGGCTTCTCTCTCCCGGAGGCTCCTCCAGACAGCAAGGAGCACTGGGCTTCCCGGACAGGACCAGCCCCTGCCACTGCGACCGCAGATGGCTGGCAAGAAAGGCCCTCCCGCCACGTGGGCTTCCCCCCACTCCAGAGCCTGGCACAGACCGCGCACGTGCTCAGAACCTGTGTGGTGACTGGGTGCGTGACGCCCTCTTCACTGCTGGAGGAAAATGACACTCCACCCATTCAGGATCGTGTGGATCCCAGCTTCCTCAGTTCCAGACAGTGGGAAACGCTCATTTGTGTGCCAGAGTCCAAAAAGACATTTTCCTAACATTAGTCCCATCATTAGTTCTGATTTCACATTTTATTTAAATGAGAAATAACTCAAGTTAGCATGCTAAGGAGACAAATCGGATGAAGGGTTTGGGCAGGGAGTGAGCCTCTGAGTGTACGTGCTCAGGTGCAGCTCTTCAGAGCAGGCTGCATTCCCGAGGTGGGGACCCGGAGCTCCAGGCTGGGGCCCGGCAGCCGTGCTCGTGTACAACCCAGCCCCTGGCACTGGCGGACGCCACGTCTGCGCTGAGCTGCAGGGAGGGCCAGTCTAGGACCAGGGTGCTCACCATGGGGAAGCCAGGGCTGCAGGGCCACAGGTTCTGTGTGGTGGGTGAGGCTGAGGAGCCAGCGTGTTGCAGTGACAGCTGAGGAGTGAAGGTCCAGGAAAGCGGCATCCTGTGTGTTAGAGCTGCGTCAGTCAAGACCCTTTCATTACAAGCAGCAGGAAATAGGGCCCACTGACTCCAAGTCTAGCTCAGGCACACTGGGTCTGGGGTTCAAATAGAATCCCTCATCTGAGTTCTGTTTGGCTCCATTCTGAGCGAGTAGGGGGCAGGTGGTTGGCCACGTGCTGTCCCGTCCATGCAGCCCTGGTGGAAGAAGAGCTCTCTCGCTGTTGATGCAACAATGCAAGGAAGGTTCTGGCTGGAGGCAGGGACTGAGTCTGTGGTTAGGGTCACATCCTAGCCCCCTTGGGGTGATGGAGGGTGTGGGGTGATGGAGGGTGTAGGGTGATGGAAGGTGTGGACTGTTGGCCCCACCTGGAATGCCTGAGGAGAGATGACTGAGGGGGCGGTAGGAAGCCTGTCTCTCCTAGCCTCTCTGGATGCTGGGCCTGTGCACGTGGTCATTTGCAGCTCTGACCCCTTTTAGCTGTGTGCCTGGGTGAGCTCTGACCTGCTGAGAGGCTAATGGTTCAGGGAGGTAATAAACCTAAGGGGACATAGTGGGAGACTATAGCAGGACTGCTGTCTCCGTAACAAAGAGAATTTCAATCCAATCCTGGGCAGACAGCCTCTCCCAGGGAAACCTTTTCCCTTGTGTCCAGCAAACCTACGTACATTTGCTGGGTCTTCTGGGGAAGATGATTGTGGGGAACCTCCAGCCCCAGGGCCAGCTGGGGTGATTGAATTCTTGTCCCTCACCTCACTGGAGGGCAGCAGGGCCAAATGCGGTGTCTGGGAGAGGACCATCCCCACTGGGGAATGCAGCTCTCTGCCTCATCTGTCTCCTTCCGGAACTAACCCTCAGCACTGGGCCCTGCAGGAGGCCAGCTCCCCTTCTGGGTGACCAGGCCACGGCATGTTTCTCACCCCCACCTCCCTCCCTTGGCCCAGGCACAAACCCCCAGGTCCTGCATAATCTTCTCCCAAACACCCCGCCAGTGCCTGATGGAGTAGCTCAGGTGGCTCGGAGCCAGTGTTCCGTCACGGGCTCTATCAGCCACTGGCTGGGGTCAAACGCAGCACCTGCCAGAGGCCTGGGATCAGAATATCCCGCAGCTTTCCTGCAGAAGGCGATGGCACCCCACTCCAGTACTCTTCCTGGAAAACCCCATGGATGGAGGAGCCTGGTGGGCTGGAGTCAATGGGGTCGTGAAGAGTCAGACACGACTGAGCGACCTCACTTTCACTTTTCACTTTCATGCATTGGAGAAGGAAATGGCAACTCACTCCGGTGTTCTTGCCTGGAGAATCCCAGGAACGGGGCAGCCTGGTAGGCTGCCGTCTCTGGGGTTGCACAGAGTCGGACACGACTGAAGCGACTTAGCAGCAGCAGCAGCACACTTGGGGAGTGGCTGAGGGGGACGCTGCACCCTGCAGCCATTAAGAGGGCCTCTCGCTTGAGGAGTGGACACAGCACCCCCTCCATGAAACTTCACGCACCCCCCACCCCGTGGCTCTACAAGTTTCCGTTCCCTGCTGGCCTGACGCTGCACTTGGCCCGTGGTCTTCCAGCCCTGACTTGTGACTATCCCCTCTGCTTGGCTCTGACCTTCTCAGATCTCTCTGAGCCCCTAGGACACGGATCCAGGATTGTCCCCACTCAACGCCCTCCCCAGGGGCTGGTCTCAGCGCCCGTCTGGATTTGTGCAGGGGACTCTGCCCTTGAGTCGGCCTCTGCTTGTGGTGCTCTTGGCCTGCTGTCTGTGGTCCTGACTTCTCAAGGAGAACACAGCCTCTTTAGTGCTCCTGCTCCCTAAAGTCACTTGGCCACTCATCAGTCACACCTGTACTCTGTAAATGCTTACCAAGTAGGGACCATGAGGTTAAAATGGGTATGAGCTTCACTTGGTCCAAACTTCCCACTTGACAGAGGAGGTAACTGAGGACCAGGCAGGAAGAGCAACTTGCCTGTAACCAGCCAGCAGCTGAGGCTGGAACAGTCTGTGAGACCTCACTGTCCTGGGTCTCAGGCCAGTGTCTGCCTGCCCGCCCCTGCTGCCTGGGGAACTGATTCAGTGAATGAGTCCCCTCAGAACCAGCCACATGAAGGAGCAAATAAAATTTCTCAGACCTTCCCTTACATGTCACAAAGGGCCATTTTGAGAAAGGCTTAATAAGCAACACTTGTGTATTAGTCAGGATTCTTGCAGTTACAAATGACAGAATACCCACTCAAAATAGTTTATGCACAAGAGGGAGTCTATTGCCTCCTGTTCAAGGCAGTCCAGGGAGGTGCTGACCAAGAGGGGTCAGGCTGGAGCCAATCTGGATGGATGGAGGTGCTGCTTGAGACTGAGGACCTGATCTTCTAATGCAGCTCCTCCTAAGGAAAGGGGTGGGGTTCTTGGCAGCGGGAGGGGCGCTGCTGTGTGACTTGGGGAAGGCATGAAAAGGGGAGCAAATGCCCAGGCACAATAATATCTGCATTGTGGTGAGACACCATTGGTCTCACAGGTTGCCCTGGTTCACTGTATCGGGGGAACACAGAAGGGCAGGAATAGCAGAAGGGAGATATCTTTTTGGGAGATATTTTGGAGGCTTGTTAGAAAGAGGAGGGCTTCCCTTATGGCTCAGCTGGTAAAGAATCCACTTGCAATGCAGGAGACCTGGGTTCAATCCCTGGGTCAGGAAGATCCCCTGGAGAAGGAAATGACAAGCCACTCCAGTATTCTTGCCTAGGAAATCCCGTGGACAGAGGAGCCTAACAAGTTACAGTCCACAGGGTTGCAAAGAGTCTTTATTATTGTAGCTATTGATTGCTCAGTTGGAAAAAAATCTGCCTGCAATGCAGGAGACCCCAGTTCATTTCCTGGGTCGGGAAAATCCGCTGGAGAAGGGATAGGTTACCCACTCTAGTATTCTTGGGCTTCCCTTGTGGCTCAGCTAGTAAAGAATCCACCTGCAATGTGGGAGACTTGGTTCAGTCCCTGGGTTGGGAAGATTCCCTGAAGAAGGGGAAGGCTACCCACTCCAGTATTCTGGCCTGGAAAATTCCATGGACTGTATAGTCCATGGGGTCACAAAGAGTCAGACACGACTGAGTGACTTTCACTTTCACTTAGAAAAAAAGAAACTAAACAAATATTCCCCTGTGGAGCAGAGCTACTGCAAGAAACAAGAGAAAATAAAATGGAGTGAAATAAATACTGTATCTGTTTTATAGGTTTTACAAATTTCATTGCACCTGTGAGGAAAGAGTAACTACAATTACAAACGTTTATTTTATATGAAAAATTGCTATTATAAAATTATAAAAGTATGAGAAGTGGATAGCATGATAACAAATACTATTAGAGAGCTGGCTTGAAAATTTCTATTAAATACCAGAGGAGAAGGGTAAAGGGATGAAGGAAATACAGGTGCTGGAGCATTTGTGTAATTGGGAGATGAAGGAAACAAGAAGGAGAAAAAGGAGATTCATTCCTTCATCCATTTGTCATTCATTTAACTTATATTTATTGAGTCTATCATGAGTCAATAACTAGAGGAGACTTTTTATGCTCGTTTAAAATTTCTAATCAAGACAGGGAAAGACAAATACTGTATAATTTCACTTATATGAGAAATTAAAACAAAACCAAAAAACAACAAGCCAACTTCACAGATGATCTGGTTATCAGAGGTGGGGCTGGTGAGTGAGGGGACTGGAAGGAGCACCAAAGGTACAAATTTTCTGTTATAAGAAAAATAATCTCTGGAGATGTAACGTAGAACATGATGACTATAGTTAACACTGCTGTATTTGAAAATTGCAAAGAGAGTAGATCTTAAACATTCTCACCACAGGGAAAAATATGTTCTTTTTCTCTCTTTTTCTGGCGATAATGTGCAATGATGGATGTTCACTAAACTTACTGCGGTAATTAGCATACAACATACACTGGTCAGGTCAGTATAATGTACACTGTAGACTTCCTGAGTGCTGTATGGTGGCAGCGTTAGTGCCTCAGTCCTGACCCCGTGGACTGCAGCCGCCAGGCTCCTCTGTCCACGGGCTCTACCAGGCAAGAGTACTGGAGTGGGTTGCCTTTTCCTTCTCCAGGGCATCTTCCCAACCCAGCGATCAAACCTGGGTCTCCTGCATTGCGGGCAGATTTTTTACCATCTGAACCACTGGGAAGATAATGAACCACCAGGGAAGATAATATATGTAAATCAGGTCATATAATGTATATTTTAAACTTACAGAGTGCTGTATGTTTATTATATCTCAATAAAGTTGAACAGAAAAAAAAATTTTTTAAGTTCTAAATATGTTCTGTAATTTACTATTTCTATAATCAAAAAATTAATAGAAAACGTCTTCTCTGACATGGAGGGTGTAAGCCATTAGATTTAATGGCTGAAATTAATGTAAAGGGACCCATGCGTATTTGTGTCTTTATAAAATCTCAAGTTTCAAAGATAAAGGAAAAATGTTTTCATGTTTTTAGGAAAAACAGCTTACTCACATAGAAAAGAATGGACTTGTACCAGACTTTATTAGGTAACTCTCAATTCTAGAAGACAATGAAGCAATATCTGCTGAATTTTTAGAAGCAACAAATGTGAAGAATTCTTTAAGTAGCTATGATGTCATTCATACATGGGTCAAGAGAAAGACATTCTTAGACATGTAAGGACTCACATTATCTGCCTGAAAAATAATGCCGTCAAAGGTCCACCAATCAACCAAGAAATGAGTCAAAAAAAAGAACCCAGGAATGGAAGAGGTGGTACAAAAGAAACAACCATGAGTAATTAAGCCGGTAAAGAATCGTCAGTGTCTAAATCACTGTTTGGAACATCGTTATGAAACCAAATGCAAACATCAGAAATAATCTTTAAGGGAATTATTCTGACAAAAATTTAAGATGAGGGAAAAGTAAAGAAGGAAGTGCCCTCAATTTCTCATCCAATTTGAATGCAGTTGTACGTATTGTTTAATTCTTGAAATTGGTAGAATTTTTTAAAAAACATTTTGTCTTATTCTATAAGAATACACAAAAGGAACTCTCTTACTCTGTTGGTGGGAATGCAAATTAGTACAGCCACTATGGAGAACAGTGTGGAGATTCCTTAAAAAATTGCAAATAGAACTGCCTTATGATCCAGCGATCCCACTGCTGGGCATACACACCAAGGAAACCAGAATTGAAAGAGACACATGTACCCCAATGTTCATTGCGGCACTGTTTATAATAGCCAGGACATGGAAGCAACCTAGATGTCCATCAGCAGATGAATGGATAAGAAAGCTGTGGTACATATACACAATGGAGTATTACTCAGCTATTAAAAAGAATACATTTGAATCAGTTCTAATGAGGTGGATGANGAACTGAGTTTAATTTCAGCCTCCTAAAAGGAGATCAATCACTGGATAAAGGTCTGCTCTAATACTCTCACTTTAAATTACTTCTTTTTTTCTTTAATATGTATAATTTTTATTGATGTTTAGTTGACTTAAAATGTTTTGGATTCACAGCAAAGTGACTCAGTTGTACATATACACACACATTATTTTCTATTATAGGTTATTACAAGATATTGACTACAATTGCTTGTGCTATACAGTAAACATTTATTGCTTGTTGTGTATCTATTTTTTTTTAATTAGAAATCTACCTTTCTATTCATAGTAAGGCAAACAAGTGGAATAAAAATGTGAAATTTCTTAGCTAGGCAGAAATTCATAAGTTTTATAAAATACATACTATCCTGGTGGCTAATAGGTTGAAATGTCTGCCTCTAATGCGGGAGACCTGGGTTCGATCCCTGGGTTGGGAAGACCCCCTGGAGAAGGAAATGGCAACCCACTCCAGTATTCTTGCCTGGAGAATCCCATGGACGGAGAAGCCTGGTGGGCTACAGTCCATGGGATCGCAAAGAGTCGGACACGACTGATCGACTTAACTAACTAACTAACTAAATATACATACTATATATATGTATGTGTATATATATATAGGAGAAGGCAATGGCACCCCACTCTTGTACTTTTGCCTGGAAACTCCCATGGGGGTATGTGTGTGTGTGTGTGTGTGTGTATACACACAAGTATGCAAAAGCTTTTCTACTATGCTTGATAAAAGCATAAGAAAGGACATCAAAAAAAGAGACAAGAGATCAAGAAATTGGAAAACGTAAATGAAATGAAATGAGAGCACTGAATATGAAATAGAAAAAGTGGAACAAACTAGATGAAAGTAAAAGATAATCATATAGTCCAGTTTTTGTTATACATGGTTGCTCATTAGAAACACATCAGGATCTTTGGAGACAAAAGCAATATCTAGACATTGGTATTTTTAAAAAAATTCTGGTAATTCTGTTATGCATCTGGATTTTAAAAAGTGATTACAGGTTTTTCTATTAAAGGTTTTTTTTTTGGTGATATACAATTCTATTATTTTCTATTGACCAATCATGATATAATTGTATTAAGTGAATAATATTAATTGTGACATAATCACAGTAATAAAAGATGTTTATCAGCTTTCACAATCAATAGCCAGACCAAAAAAATAAAAGATAATTATATTGCAAGCCATAATGGGAACATGATTAACCTAATTATATAGAATAATTACATACAATTTTGGGGGGTTAAGTAGAGTGATGTGGTATGTGCTAAGCTGCTTCAGTTGTGTCCAACTCTTAGCAACCCCATGGACTGTAGACCACCAGGCCCCTCTGTCCATGGGATTCTCCAGACAAGAACACTGGAGTGGGTTGCCATTTCTTACTCCAGGGCATCTTCCTGACCCAGGGATCAAATCCATATCTCTTATGCCTTCTGCCATAGCAGCTGGGTTCTTTACAACTAGTGCAACATTGGAAACCCTAATTATCAATAAGTATCATCCTATTACACTTTTCTTAAAGTTTTTTCCTTCTCTTGTGTTTTCTGCCTAGAGAAGTTCCTTTAGCATTTGCTGTAAAACAGGTTTGGTGATGCTGAATTCTCTTAACTTTTGCTTGTCTGGAAAGCTTTTGATTTCTCCATCAAATCTGAACAAGAGTTTTGCTGGGTAGAATATTGTTGGTTGTAGCTTCTTCACTTTCATCACTTTAATATATCTCTACTTCTGGCTTGTAGAGGTTCTGTTGAGAAATCAGCTATTAACCTGATGGGAGTTCCATTGTATGCTATTTATCGTTTTTTCCTTATTGCTTTTAATGTATTATCTTTGTATTTATATTTGTCAGTTTGACTGCTATGTGTCAGTGTTTCCTTCCCTCCATGGTTTTATCTTGCCTGGGACTCTCTGCACTTCCTGGACTTGGTTAACTATTTCCTTTCCCATGTTAGAGAAGTGTTCAGCTACTATGCCTTCAAATATTTTCTCAAGTCCTTTCTCTCTCTCTTTTCCTTCTGGGACCCCTATAATGTGATTGTTGGTGCATTTAATGTTGTCTCAGTCATCTCATAAGCTGTCTTCATTTCTTTTCATTTCCCCCCCTCTATATTCTGTTCCATGGTGCTGGTTTCCATCATTCTGTCCTCCAGGTCACTTCATTCTTCTGCCTCAGTTATTCTGCTATTGATTCCTTCTAGTGTATTGTTCATCTCTACTTGTTTGTTCTTTAGTTCTTGAAGATAGACAGTGAAGTCGCTTAGTTGTGTCTGACTCTTTGCGACCCTATGAACAGTAGCCAACCAGGCTCCTCCGTCCATGGTATTTTCCAGGCAAGAACACTGGAGTGGGTTGCCATTTTCTTCTCCAGGGGATCTTCCCAATCCAGGGATTGCACTCTGGTCTCCCACATTGTAGGCAGATGCTTTACTGTCCTAGCCACCAGGGAAGTCTTAGTTCTTGAAGGTCTTTGGTAAACATTTCTTGTATCTTCTCCATTCTGTTTCTGAGATCTTGGATCATCTTCACTATCATGATTCTGAATTATTTTCCTGTAAAGTTGCTTATCTCCATTTCATTTAATTGTTGTTCTGGGGTTTTATCTTATCCCTTCACCTGGGACATAACTTTCTGCTTTTTCATCCTGATTAACTTTCTGTAATGTGGTTTTTGTTCTAACACTATGGAAATGTGGTTCTTCTGGCTTCTTCTGTCTGTCCTTTGGTGAATGAGGCTAAGAGGCTTGTGTAAGCTTCTTGATGGGAAGGACTGGTGGTAGGAAAAACTGGGTGTTGCTCAGTAAAGCTTTAACACAATTATCTGCTGATGGATGTGGTTGTATTCCCTTTCTGTTTGTTGTTTGACCTGGGGCAACCCAGCCCTGGGGTCTGTGGGCTCTATGGTAAAGTTAATGGTGATCTCCAGGAGTTCTTTTACCAAGCAGAACCTTAAAGGACTGCTGTTGCCAGTGCCTCTGTCCTTGTGGTGAGCACTTGCTGACCCATGCCTCCACAGGAGACCCTCCAACACTAGCAGATAAGTCTGGGTCAGTCTCCTGTGGGGTTACTGCTCCTTTCCCCTGGTTATGGCAAGATTGTTTTTTCCCTCCAAGAGTGAAGTCTCTATTTCTTCCAGTCCTGTGGAAGTCCTATAACCAAATTCTTCTGGCCTTCAAGTTCTAATTCTCTGTTGATTCCCAGTTCATTGTCAGATTCCCAGGCCCTTGTCAGATTCCCAGGCTGTGAAGGCTGATGTTGGGCTCAGAACCTTTGCAACAGTGGGAAAACTTCTTTGGGATTATTGTTCTCCAGTTTGTGGGTCACCCACCTGGCAGGTATGGCATTTGATTTTATTGTGATTGTACCCCTCCTACTATCTCATTGGCTTTGGATATGGGTGACTTTTTCTGGTGGTTACTATGCCCTCCTGTCAATGATTGTTCAACAACTAGTTGTGGTTCTGGTCCTCTTAAAGGAGGAGATGAGTTCACATTCTTCTACTCTGCAATATTGAATCAAAAGCCCACTTTTTCCTTAATCTCCCTGTTTTTAGAGGAACCCCTTACTTCCTCCCACATCTATGTCTGGCATCCCTGGGTCCAGAGTTCCTCTGATGCTATGGTTCTAATGTCATCTGCACATTGGAACCACTCTTGAAGACTTTTCAATTAATTACTTTTTAAAAGATCTAATATCCAAATACAGTCACATTTTGAGATATTGGAAGTAGGGCTTAGCATATGAATTTTGAAGGGACACAATTCAGCCCATTACTCTTTCTCTTCTCATTCTGTTGTTGTTGAAAACTGGGCATATAAGATAGTATATCAACTCTGGTATCTGAACTTCCCTGTGTGCTATTACTGTTAATTTTGTTGTTGTTTTTGCTACTCATTTGCTTAATGACTTCTGTGGACAGTTCTGTACATTCACTATTCTCTACAGTGTGCAGCCACTTATTTCTCTGATGAACTTAAAAAAATTCTGGCCTTTAAGCCTGGCTTCTAGGGGTCAGTCTTAAATCAATATAATTTAGCAATTAGCTAAAAGATTCTTTTAAATGTCTAGAGCCAGTAAGTCTACCACCCTTGGTCAAGGAGATCTTTGAACAAAGGCACACCTTCAAATTTCAGGCAGCTTACAAGTCAGCCTCAACTTTCATTGCTTGCCTGTGTAGGGCCTCAACATCACCTAGAAGTAAGTGACTGGATTCTTCTCATTTTCTAGGTTATTTCTGGCCATGCATACTACCGTTCTGAGCTTTCTAGGTCTGCAGGAATATCAGGACTTTAAAGCCCACTGTGGTCATCTAGCTTTCCAGGTATTCCTTTAAAATTGCTTTCTGGGTAAGCTCTTATTTGGCCCAACTGAAAGCACAGCCTTAGCTACCTGTGGTGCTATTACCAGCGGATTTCTATTGCTTTAAATAATTCCCTGGGGTTAAGGATTTTCCTAAAGAGTTGAGCCCTAATTTAAATTCAATAGGAATAATGCCTTGGAAATAGAGTTTTTCAAAGAGCTTCTATTTCAGTAATGTATTGACAATCTCATAAATGGGACTTTTAACAGGGCTCTGAAGAGATCAGTTCTTTCCATCATCTGCGAGGTTCTGGCTTTCATGGATACCACACCACTGAGGGGAGGGAGACTCATAGGAACTGTTGTTTTTCAGTCACTAAGTTCTGTTCGACCCTTTGCAACCCCATGAACTGCAGCATACCAGGATTTCCTGTTCTTCATTATCTTCCAGAATTTGCTCAAACTCATGTCCCTTGAGTGAATGATGCCATCCAAGCATCTTATCGTCTGTGGCTCTCATCTCCTCTTTCCCTCAGTCTTTCCCAGCATAAGGGTCTTTCCCAGTGAGTTGAATCTTCACATCAGGTGGGCAAAATACTGGAGCTTCAGCTTCAACATCAGTCCTTCCAATGAATATTCAGGGTTGATTTCCTTTAGGACTGACTGGTTTGATCTCCTTGCTGCTGTCTAATGGACTCTCAAGAGGCTTCTCCAGCACCATAGTTTGAAAGCATCAATTCTTCAGTGCTCAGTCTTCTTTGTGGTCTAAATTCTTACATCAGTACATAACTGCTAGAAAATCCATAGCTAGGAATAGTTAAAATGCCACAGATTTTACTATTATGTTTTTAAATAGAGGTTCAGTAGTTTTAAAAAATAGACACCTTTAGCTTGTTCTGTGCTTTTGCTTAATTAAATCCAATATTGTAAGTTGGCTGATTTTTAAGAATTATTTTCCAAGTATTTCTGTTGCTTTTGTGGAAGAGTGGACTAATTCAATCATATAAAGAATTCAAAATTCTCCATCCACTAGGTTCTGGGCTAATTTATGGGCTTCCCAGGTGGTCCTGTGGTAAAAAAAAATCTTTCTTGTCAATGTAGGAGATGCAAGAGATGGAGGTTTGTGTTAGGGTTCACAAGGGGCTGGCTCATGGCACATTGTTTAAAAATGGCCCATTATGGTTACCTGACAAACAAGGGATGAAGTCACAGTCGCCACATTGCCCTGTGGCAGCCTGTTTTTTCCTTATCCTGTTTTCCCTGCTGGTGCCAGTTTCTTAAGACTATGTGACCGCCCGACCACAAGACCCCTCTGCATGATCACAAGACCCCAACTTCGTGCTAAAGATAAACAAAGGCCCCCTCCCTTCAGGGCACAATTTCCCATTGATAAGGTATAAGAAGGGTTGGCTGTAAAGGGAGAGTACTGGTTTCTCTCTAAAGCCAGTACTTGCTTTCTTCCTATAATAAATCTTTCTCTGCCTGACTGCCCGGCTCATTCTCTTTTTCTCCACACTTGGCTTACAGTTTGATCTCTTGGTTGGGAAGATTCCCTGGAATAAGAAATGGTAACCCACTATAGTGTTCTTGCCTGGAAAATTCCATGGACACAAGAGCCTGGCACACTACAGTCCATGGTGTCACAAAGAATTGGACATGACTGAGCATTTATTGACTATGCCAAAGCCTTTGACTGTGTGGATCACAATAAACTATGGAAAATTCTGAAAGAGTCGGGAATACCAGACCACCTGACCTGCCTTTTGAGAAATCTGTATGCAGGTCAGGAAGCAACAGTTAGAACTGGACATGGAACAACAGACTGGTTTCAAATAGGAAAAGGAGTACATCAAGGCTGTATATTGTCACCCTGCTTATTTAACTTCTATGCAGAGTACATCATGAGAAATGCTGGGCTGGAAGAAACACAAGCTGGAATCAAGATTGCTGGGAGAAATATCAATAACCTCAGATATGCAGATGACACCACCCTTATGGCAGAAAGTGAAGAGGAACTCAAAAGCCTCTTGATGAAAGTGAGAGAGGAGAGTGAAAAAGTTGGCTTCAAGCTCAACATTCAGAAAACGAAGATCATGGCATCTGGTCCCATCACTTCATGGGAAATAGATGGGGAAACAGTGGAAACAGTGTCAGACTTTATTTTTTGGGGGCTCCAAAATCACTGCAGATGGTGACTGCAGCCATGTACTAAAAAGCCTCTTGATGAAAGGGAAAGTGGAGAGTGAAAAAGTTGGCTGAAATTCAACATTCAGAAAACAAAGATCATGGCATGTAGTCCCATCGCTTCATGGGAAATATATGGGGAAACAGTGGAAACAGTGTCAAACTTTATTTTTTGGGGCTCCAAAATCATGGCAGATGGTGATTGCAGCCATGAAATTAAAAGATGCTTACTCCTTGGAATGAAAGTTATGATCAACCTGTATAGTATATTGAAAAGCAGAGATATTACTTTGCCAACAAAGGTCCATCTAATCAAGGCTATGGTTTTTCCAGTGGTCATGTATGGATGTGAGAGTTGGACTGTGAAGAAAGCTGAGCGCCAAAGAATTGATGCTTTTGAACTGTGGTGTTGGAGAAGACCCTTGAGAGTCCCTTGGACTGCTAGGAGATCCAACCAGTCCATCCTAAATGAGATCAGTCCTGGGTGTTCATTGGACGGACTGATGCTGAAGCTGAAACTCCAATATTCTGACCACCTCATGTGAAGGGTTGACTCATTGGAAAAGACTCTGATGCTGGGAGGGATTGGGGANAACATTCAGAAAACGAAGATCATGGCATCTGGTCCCATCACTTCATGGGAAATAGATGGGGAAACAGTGGAAACAGTGTCAGACTTTATTTTTTGGGGGCTCCAAAATCACTGCAGATGGTGATTGCAGCCATGAAATTAAAAGACACTTACTCCTTGGAAGAAAAGTTATGACCAACCTAGATAGCATATTCAAAAGCAGAGACATTACTTTGCTGACTAAGGCCCGTCTAGTCAAGGCTATGGTTTTTCCTGTGGTCATGTATGGATGTGAGAGTTGGACTGTGAAGAAGGCTGAGTGCTGAAGAATTGATGTTTTTGAACTGTGATGTTGGAGAAGACTCTTGAGAGTCCCTTGGACTGCAAGGAGATCCAACAAGTCCACTCTGAAGGAGATCAACCCTGGGATTTCTTTGGAAGGAATGATGCTGAAGCTGAAACTCCAGTACTTTGGCCACCTCATGTGAAGAGTTGACTCATTGGAAAAGACCCTGATGCTGGGAGGGATTGGGGGCAGGAGGAGAAGGGGACGACCGAGGATGAGATGGCTGGAAGGCATCACGGACTCGATGGACGTGAGTCTGAGTGAAATCCAGGAGTTGGTGATGGACAGGGAGGCCTGGCATGCTGTGATTCATGGGGTTGCAAAGAGTCAGACACGACTGAGCGACTGAACTGAACTGAACTGAGCACACATGCTTTACGCATGAATGGACAAAAAAAAGCTACATAAAAGGGTTGCTTTTAGCATTTAGAAACATAATACGGAAAAATTGTTCAGTATATTCACTGTTCTGACTAAAAGTAAACATCGAACAAATGAGTACAGCTATTTGTACTATCTTCAAAATAGTAGTTCGGAAAAATCAATCTACTAAGTCTTCAGCCACCTGTTTTTAGAAAGATCAATATTGTAAAGGAGAACCTTCAGATCTTGGAACTATTTTACCCTGTGAGAGCTTCGAGAAGCATTTTTATATTCTGGTCAGAATTCAAATTTGTATGCTAAATTTCAGAACAACATAGTATTTTGGCTCTTTTACTCATCCTTTGGAAGGTGATACAATTAGCTGAAAGACCACTGCAGCCAGAATGCTTCCATTAATTATCAACTTTTGTGCCCAGCTGCCGTAACGTGTACAGTTTTGATCTTTGATTTAGCTGCCTCTAAGACACCATCCTTATGGCAGAAAGTGAAGAGGAACTCAAAAGCCTCTTGATGAAAGTGAAAGAGGAGAGTGAAAAAATTGGCTTAAAGCTCAACATTCAGAAAACTAAGATCATGGCATCTGGTCCCATCACTTCATGGGAAATAGACGGGGAAACAGTGGAAACAGTGTCAGACTTTATTTTTTTGGGCTCCAAAATCACTGCAGATGGTGATTGCAGCCATGAAATTAAAAGACACTTACTCCTCGGAATGAAAGTTATGACCAACCTAGATAGCATACATCAATCAGATATATAGATCTATACAAGCTGAATATATCAACATATATGTGTATGGTTAATGAAGTATCTTTTCTTCTACTAGAGACCTAAAATATCTCTTGTCCATCCATATTTTATTGGCACACTGCATTAGTAACTTCCAGTTTTACAGAATGTCATGCTGATACAGATTAAAAGATAAGATTAAATATAACTTGGCTTTATCTTTATAAAGAATTCTGTGACTAACTCTGGTATAAATTGAGCATGAAATGAATGTATTACTGCAAAGCATGTAAATAAAACCCATTATAAACTAGAAAAAAAGATAAAATAAGAAGCAGAGACATTACTTTGCCAACAAAGGTCCATCTAGTCAAGGCTATGGTTTTCCAGTGGTCATGTATGGATGTGAGAGTTGGACTGTGAAGAAAGCTGAGTGCCAAAGAATTGATGCTTTTGAACTGTGATGTTGGAGAAGACTCTTGAGTCCCTTGGACTGCAAGGAGATCCAACCAGTCCATCCTAAAGGAGATCAGTTCTGGGTGTTCATTGGAAAGACTGATGCTAAAGCTGAAACTCCAATATTTTGGCCACCTGATGCAAAGAGTTGACTCAGTGGAAAAGAGTCTGATGCTGGGAGAGATTGGGGGCAGGAGGAGAAGGGGACGACAGAGGATGAGATGGCTGGATGGCATCACCGACTCGGTGGAAAAGAGTTTGAGTAAACTCAGGGAGCTGATGATGGAGGGAGGCCTGGCGTGCTACGATTCATGGGGTCACAAAGAGTTGGACACGACTGAGCTACTAAACTGAACTGAAGATACTGGTAGTTGGTAGGAAAAGAAAGAAATGGGTAGCTAGATAGCATAGTTAACTTTCTTCTTTGCAAGTGATACATAGAGTTTTTCATATAGCAGCTGTCTCTTTTTTCCTAAACAGGTCTTACCTTGTACTTCCCGAAGTTCTTGATTCTTAAACTTTAAAAATACCTCAAGGTTCTTTATGAGATTTAGAGCCAAAACAGAATTCCCAGAAATTGAGTAAGGTACATTGTCCGACCATATTGACTTAAGTCCATTTCTCTTGCAGGCATAATATAATAAAAGTTTAGAGTTGTTAAAAGGAAAGTAGTGAGAAACAAAATTATTGATATATGTAGCAATGTCAACTTCCAACTGCGCCAATTGAATAGTGCTCTCTTTAAAAACATGGAATGAAATTGCTGGCGGTGAAGTGGAAACTAGAAAGAGGAGAAGAACATAGCATCAGAATTACTTGTGATCCAAGGAAGATATTCAAATTGAAATTCAATGCTCAAAATTTTTATAGCAAAAGATAAACACATATTATACAAATATATTCTTGAATTTAACCAAAGAAAACAAAATGGTATGGAAAATTTATTTGTATAAGGTATTAAGGGAAAAGACTTAACATCGGGTTTCTTACCTGCTGCTGCTAAGTCACTTCAGTCATGTCCGACTCTGTGCGACCCCATAGATGGCAGCCCACCAGGCTCCCCCGTCCCTGGGATTCTCCAGGCAAGAACACTGGAGTGGGTTGCCATTTCCTTCTCCAATGCATGAAAGTGAAAAGTCAAAGTGAAGTCACTGAGTCGTATCCAACTCTCAGTGACCCCATGGACTGCAGCCCACCAGGCTCCTCCATCCATGGGATTTTCCAGGCAAGAGTACTGCAGTGGGATGCCCTACACTGAAAATCTTGTCAAGGTGATTTTATTCATTAATACATTTGTATTACTTCTGACTGGAAAAATTATATTTATTTAATTTAACATCAAACCATAATCTTTCCATCTTTCTTTTTTAAGGGAAATATCCCCATAAAACTTGTATACAATTACTATCTTTTACTTTATTTAGTATACTAACAATGGTTCATAGTGAGAAAACGCCCCTAATCTGATCAACCAATATCTTCTAAAAGTAACTCTTGGGACGTGTTAGAACCAAATAAAGGGAAAATTTATTAGAAAATGAAGAGAACCTCTCAGTGATTCTGAGAAATAACAATGGTGAAAGTGACATAGCTGTGATCTTTATCTAAAACCCTTTCTCCTGCATCAGGAAATTAATGGAGTTGTAGTACAGACTGTTCCTTATCTCCTTGACTCTCCTATGGCCATACTCCAAACATCTTTTAAGTTCAGGTAGTATATACACCCAAGCCAAATATACTAGTTTTACATTCTTAGTGAATATACTCACCCCAGTATTAAATTTAATGTTAGCAATTTCATTTAATCTGGGAATAACTGGTCCTTCATAATTTCTGAACACTGTCCTAGTCTGGTTCCTGTTTTGTCTTCTTTGGCTCACCGAAAGAGAAGACTGGATAGATTGAAACTCCGTTTCAAAATCTGCCAGCTTATTGACCCTAAGTACAAAATATACACACAAAAAGCACAAAATATTTTACTTTGACTATACCTTCAATCTATTTTATTTGTCAAATAGCAAACAAATTTCCAAATTTGGAGGACTCCTTGATCTTTCTTACTGATTGTTAAGTATATTGTATAAAAGCAGTATGATAATGTGAAAGTATTAGTCACTCAGTCCTGTCCAACTCTATGTGACCCCATGGTGAGGTTTTCCAGGCAAGAATACTGGAGTGGGTTGCCATTCCCTTCTTCAGGGGATCTTCCTGACCAGGGATTGAACCCTGGTCTCCCACATTGCAGGCAGATTCTTTACCATTTGAGCCACCAGGGAAGCTTAAGTATGATAATAATGGCTCTCAATAAAGCAGTCAGAGGACTGATGCCAATTCATGGTAAAGTTTCTACCATTCTGTGGTAAGATGAGAAAAACAATTATAACATATTGTGTTTCATTAAGCTGAATTTATTCAAGTTAAAGCACTTATCTTCAATCAAAGATAATAACTCTCCTTTGGATGTTAAGGTGTTCTTTATGTTATGAAATGATAGGGACTCTGGATAGTAGGTTTTTTTTTTTTTTTAAATCCTTACATTTTCCATTTAGTGCCTATGTCCAAAGCTGTGTTTTTTGGTATGGATTCTTAAGAAGAATGAAAAAATATACACAAGTACTTATAACCTAAGGAAAAAATTCTCTGTCATTTTTCTAAAATTTTTATTCTTCATATTTTATTTATTGGTAATAATTTCCATTAGGAAAACACTACAAAATATTAAAAAATGAAAGGAAAATAGTTCCAATACCTAGAGATAACCCTGATGAAAAATTTTCCCCCACACATAGACATACTGTCTTACAAGCATATGAATGGTTTTTAGTCTATTTACATGTAGTGTAATTAGTGATATATTTGAGTTTATATCTAACATCTTGCCATTTACTTTCTATTTATCTTCTTTTTATTTTCCAATTTAAGTGTGAAAGTGAAAATTATAAATATTAAAGGTACAGAATATGATTTTCAAAAAATTTTTACTTGAGTATATTAGCGTTGTAGCTCAGCTTATAAAGAATCTCCCTGCAATGAGGGAGACCTGGGTTTGATCCCTGGGACTGGGAAGATTCCCATAAAGAAGGGAAAGGCTACCCATTCCAGTATTCTGGCCTAGAGAATTCCATGGACTGTATAGTTTACGGGGTCGCAAAGAGTCAGACATGACTGAGTGACTTTCACTTTCACTTTCATAATAGCTTTACAATGTTGTGCTAGTTTCTACTGTATAGCAAAATAAATAGATTATACAGATACATAAGTAGCAAAAGGCAAAATAGGCAAATTGTACTTCATGAAAATTAAAAACTTTCACGCATCAAAAGACAATATCCACAGAGTAAAAACACAACCTATAGTTTTAGTTCTTACATTTAGGTCTTTGATCCAGTTTGAATGGTGTTAAGTAAGTTCTACAGTTTTCCACAAGTACAGTATGGTGACTATAATTAATAATAATGTATTGTAAATTTGAAATGATGTAGAAAAGTAGATCTCAAGTGTTCTTACCAAAAAAGAAAATGGGAACTATATGAGGTGATGGATATGTTAATTAGCTTTATTGTGGTTACTATTTCACAATGTATACACATATCAAAACATCATGTTCTATACTATATAGCACAGGGAACTCTCCTTAATGCACTGTGGTGACCTAGAGGAAAGAGGTCCAAAAAAGAGGGAGATATAGGTATTTGGACCCTTACTTAACACCATTCAAAATGGGTCAAAGACCAAAAACTATAAAACCCTGAGAAGAAAACATAGGACAAAAGATTCACAACATTGTATTTGTTAATAATTTCTTGTTTATGATACCAAAGGCATAAGTAACAAAAGGCAAAATAAGCAAATTGTACTTCACAAAAATGAAAAACTTTCATGCATCAAAGACAATCTCCACAGAGTGAAAATGCAATTAATTTATAGAAAAGGAGAAAGTATCTGCCAGTCATATGTCTAGTAAAGAATTAACATCAAGAATTTATTAGGGTGGTGCAAAAGTAATTGTGGTTTTGCATTGTTGAAATTTGCTGTTTGATATTAGAATACATTCTAAATAAATGTGGTTATGTTACACATCATTTTAATGCACATTTCTCACTATATGCTTTTTTGCTAATGACTTATTCCTTACTGTTTATTTTATATTTATTTTGGACTATGGAAGTGATGTTAGACAAAAAGTAAGTTCAAGAGCTTTTTTTATTTGAGTTGAAAATGGGTCATAAAAGCAGCAGAGACAGCTCACAACATCAACAGTGCATTTGACCCACTAACTGCTAACGAATGGACAGTGCAGCTGTGGTCCAAGAAGTCTTGCAAAGGAGATGAGAGCCTTGAAGATGAGAAGCATAGTGGCCAGCCATCAGAAGTTGACAACAACAAATTGAGAGCCATCATTGAAGCTGATCCTCTTACACCTACATAAAAAGTTGCCCAAGAACTCAACATTGACCATTCTACAGTCATTCAGCATTTGAAGCAAATTGGAAGGGGAAAAAGCTCAATAAGTGGAATACTTCATGTGCTGACCAAAAAAAAAAAATTTGTTGTTTTGAAGTGTTGTCTTCTCTTAATCTATGCAATAGCAATGAACATTTCTTGATCAGATTGTGACGTGCAACAAAAAGTGGATTGTGTAAGACAACCAGTGATGACCAACTCAGGGGTTGGACCAAAAGAAGTTCCAAAGCACTTTTCAAAGAAAACTTGCACCCCAAAAGGGTCATGTTCACTGTTTGGTGGCCTGCTGCCCATCTGATCCACTACAGCTTTCTGAATTTCGATGAAACCATTACATCTGAGAAGTATGCTCAGCAAACTGATGTGATGCACTGAAACTGCAATGCTTACAACTGGCATTGGTCAACAGAAAGGATCTTATTCTTCTCCATGGCAATGCCCAACAGCACATTGCACGACCAATATTTCAAAAGTGGGACAAATTGGGCTACAAAGTTTTGCCTCATCTGCCATATTTACCTGACCTCTTGCCAACTGACTACCACTTTTTCAAGCATCTCAACAACTTTTTGCAGAGAAAACACTTCCAAAACAAGCAGGATGCAGAAAATGCTTTCCAGGAGTTCACTGAATCCTGAAGTGTGGATTTTTATGCTACAGGAATAAACAAACTTATTTCTCATCGGCAAAAGTGTGTTGATTGTAATGGTTCCTATTTTGATTTATAAAGATGTGTTTGAGCCTAGTTACAATGATTTAAAATTCATGGTCTGAAACTAAAATTACATTTGCACCAGACTAATAGATATAAATTCTGAAACACAACAACAAAAAAGAATCTGACTCAAAAATGGGCAAAGATCAAAAAGAATAAAATACCTAGGAATAAATCTACCTAAGGAGACAAAACAAAGACCTGTGACTCCAAAACTATAAGATGCTGATGAAAGAAATCAAAGGAGATATAAGCATATGAAAAGATGTACCATGTTTGTGGATTGGAAGAATCAATATTTTCAAAAACTATACTATCCAAGGCAATCTACAAATTCAGTACAAATCCTACCAAGTTACTAATGGCATTTTTCACAGAATTAGAACAAAAAAAAAAACTCAAAATATTTAGGAGACACAAAAGTCCCCATATAGCCAAGTTCATAGTTCAGTCACTCAGTTGTGTCCAACTCTTTGTGACCCCATGGAGTGTAGCAGGCCAGGCCTTCCTATCCATCATGAATCCCAGAGTTTACTCAAACTCATGTCCATTGAGTCAGTGATGCCATCCAACCACATCATCCTCTGTTGTCCCCTTCTTCTCCTGCCTTCAATCTTTCCCAGCATTAGGGTCTTTTCAAATGAGTCAGTTATTTCCAGCAGGTGTGCAAAGTATTGGAGTTTCAGCTTCAGCATCAGTCTTTCCAATGAATATTCAGGACTGATTTCCTTATNCTTCCCTCATCTCCCGCACCGACAGGTGGCTGGGGGCCATGGCAGCCCCCGGGCTCCCGCGCCCCCAAAGGAGCAGACGTGCACCTGGCGAAAACAAGCAGGTCAGTGTCAGGAGGGCACCTCTTGTTCCCCAAAGTGCCCCAGAGCTGCGGGCCAGCAGCGGCAGCGTGTCCAGGTCAGGAAGCGGGATCCTGGCGGCCTCCAGGCGAGGGCCGAGACAGGACAGGCTTCCCGGTCAACCCAGCGACCTTCCGAAAGCCTCTCGGGTGAAGCCCCCGCCCCAGGCGGTATTCGGCGACCCAAGCCTAAAAGCCTGGTGCCTGCCAACACCGCGCTGCCTCCAGGCCCCGCAGCTGCCCTGGGGGTGAGTGAACCCCCCAGCCAGGGAAAGGACCACGCTCCCCGCTCGCAGCGCTCAGAGCGCCTCTGCCCCCCGGCTGCCCCCGAGCAGCGCCCGTCGCAGGATCGAGGACTTTCAGACACCTCTGTGGGTCGCTCCCGCTTT
>SJXQ01009715.1:424857-441412 GCA_006408695.1 Aepyceros melampus
GAGACCAGGACCTTGCCACTGGCGGCGGGCTCGCGCGGCGGAGGCCCGGGGCCGGCGCCCGGGGCAGGGGTGGCGGCGGCGGCGCCGCCGTGCGTGCGCTGGTGCAGCAGGAGGTTGGAGGAGTGCGTGAAGGTCTTGGGGCAGAGAGGGCAGCGGAAGGGCCGCTCGCCCGTGTGCACGCGCTGGTGCTGCCGCAGGTTGGTGCTCTGTGTGAAGCTCTTGCCGCACACGCCGCAGGTGTAGGGCCGCTCGCCCGTGTGCACATGCCGGTGGCGCCGCAGGCTGGACGAGTTCTTGAAGGCCTTGGGGCAGTCCGGGCAGGGGTAGGGCCGCTCGCCCGTGTGCTGCCGCAGGTGGTACTGGTAGTGCGAGGACCACTTGAAGGCCAGGCCGCACTGGCCGCACGTGAAGGCGCGCAGGCCCGTGTGCACGCTGCGGTGGATCTGCAGCAACGACGAGCGCTTGAAGGCCTTGGGGCAGTCGGGGCACTGGTATGGCCGCTCGCCCGTGTGGCCCCGCTGGTGGTAGAGCAGCGCCGACGAGCCCTTGAAGGCCTTGGGGCAGTCAGGGCACTTATAGGGCCGCTCGCCCGTGTGCGTGCGCTGGTGGTGCAGCAGGCGGGATGACCAGCGGAAGGACTTGCCGCACTCCCCACACTCATACTGTGCCGGTGGGGCGGGGGCCGCGGGCCCGGGCTTCTCGCTGGCCCCCTCGGCGGTCGAGGCCGGCGCCATGTCCGCGTGGGAGCCGACCATCACACCTGGGGAGGGACGCGGGGTGAAGGCAGGCCAGGGGCTCCCCGCACCTCCACTCACACGCCAGACCATCACAGCCCCACACCCACAGGCTGGCCCTTTCAGAGGCAGGGAGCACCTCCCTTCGAACAAGGAGGCTGCCCGCGATGGAGGCCTTGGGTGCTCAAGGGGAAACTTCGGGCGTACTGGGAGGAGCTGGTCAATCCCTGATACAGGGCATCCCCTCCAGGAGGCTGGAGGGCTCTCTGCCCCGTCCCCCTAAAGACAGCGTGTCCTTAAAGGACGCCGGGTTTCTAGCGCCCTGGCTCCGGATCCTTCGGCCGGCTCCCTCTAAAGACCTCCTCCTCCATCCTGCCTTAGTACCTGCTCCCACTGCTGAAGCCCTTTCCCTCTAGATGAAGCCTCTCCAACACCTACTGTCCACCGATACGCATCCTGCTCCATCGCCCCCTTCTGGCGGCTGAACCCCGAACCGACCACTGATCCTGCAGCCCGCACCCTGGCCCCCATCCAGACCCTCGCCCCCACCTTACCCAGCATACAGTGCTGCTGGTGACCTGAAGCCGCCTGGCCTCCGTCTCCCTGCGCATTCAAGCCCAGGGACCTCAAAGCTCCCTCCCCATCGCCCTGCACTGCCCACCAGGTGACACCTAGCGTGTCTTCTCTCCTATCCTTTCTCCTGTCCCCTCTTGCTCTTGGCAGGTGGCACTTGCCACTGACTCTGTGGCTGAGAAAATAAAAGCAACCAGAACAGAATGTTCCCACGATGCAGCAATTACACCAGTGGTTCTCAACGAGGCCATGCGATCTGCACACCCCCCCACTACGCCCCCACCCCAGGGGACATCTGGCCATGCTTGCAGACTGGGTTGGCTGTGTCAACTGGAGGGGCAGGGGCCAGAGATGCTGCTCCACGGCCTAAGTGCCCGGGACAGAACCACTCACCCCCCAAACAGCAAAGAGCCATCAGTTCAAAATGCCAGGGGTGCTGAGGCTGAGAAACCCTGAACTGCCCCCGAGCCCTGCCATCTGCCTCCTGCCTCGGGCCAAAGACTCTGACTTTCCTCACCTCGTGGACCGTCCCCGTCACTGCACCCACGGGCTAAGTCTCCCATCTTTAAAAAGTACACAGACCTTTCACCCCACTTCCTCCTCCAGCTGTGGCCTCCCTTCTGTCTCCGTGCAAAGCCACCCCAACATGCCATCAGTACACCCTTCCTCCCATCTCAAACCCTGCCAGCCAGACCCTCCCCCACTCTCATGGCCTCCATGGTGCTAAAGCCAGTGGTTCTGCTCAGTGGTCAGCAGACACCCTGGTTCTCTCTCCTTGAGCCACTGCCCTGGCTTCTGGGCTCCCCGCTCTCCTCACCTGCCAGCCCTTCTCTGTTTCGGGTGGTCTTCCTACTTGTGAACACTAGAGAGTCCAGGGCTCTGCCAGCCCTCCTCTTCTGCACCCATCCTCTCCCTGGGACTCCACAATCTACAAACAAGACCATTCCGAAACTCCTCTCCACTTGACACCTGACCTTGGACACCTATACCCCTGCTGGGCGCCTAAGAGACACCTCACACTTAGCAGGCCCCACAACTAGCTCCAGCTCCAATTTCTGTTCCTGCTGTCTCCCCTCTGTATCCCGGCCCGCTGCAAACATCTCTCTCACCCCCCATCTTATCTATCTCTGAAAACACCTTTGTATTTCCTCAGGCCAAAAGTCCCCGGGCACCCTCAATTTCTCTCTCTCTGACCAGTCCATTAGCTGTCTCCCCTATTCTGGCAGGAGCATCGCTGGAATCTGACAGTTCTCGTAGTTCCCATCCTTACTCTCTCACCCCCAGCCTGTTCCCAACACAGAGGCTGAATGGAAACTGCTGACACAGACCATCTCATTGCTCTGTGCTAAAAGCTTCCACAGCTTCCATCTGACAGCAGAAGACAGATCCCTCCCCAAAACCTACAGACTTCCCACAGCCTGTGGCCTCCTCCCCTCCCTGACTCTCTGCCTGCTGGCGTCTCCAACCCTCACAGCTCCCTGCTTCCAGGGCCACTGCAGGCATGCCCGCTCCCGCCTGGGGCCCTCACACAGGCCCCTGCCTAGAAGCCCCTTCTCTCCCTCACCTCCAAGGCTCTGTGGAAACGGCGTCTCCGGGAGGTATTCCCTGATCATCCTACTAAACTCTGCAGTCCCTGCCAACACGCTGCAATCTCTTTCTCTGCCTTATTATCCCCCCGCCATGGGGCTTATCACTTTCTAACCTACTTCATAATCAGAGTTTCCTAGCATCAGCGCTGTTGAGATCTGGGGCTTGTCGGGGTCCAGGGGTCTGTTCCCTGCACTGCAAGTTGGTCAGCCCCTGGCCTCTGCACACTGGATGCTACTGGCATCTTGTTCACTGTTGCTTCCTGGCGCCTAGAGTCTGGAATGCATCTGCCACAGAGTGAGTGCTCGGTGAACACATCTTGAGTGAAACAAAGCGGGGCATCCTCTCTGCACAGGCCATAAAGATCCCCTCTGAGAAAAAAAATGAGCGACCCTTTTGAAATGGAAGCACCTCCTTTTAAGAGACTACGCCAGGAAGCTGCACATGTCTTTCAGAAAGCAGCATGCCTTAAGACAGCCATGCTCTGGAAGGGACCGGACCCTGCTGATCCGGTCAACAGCAACCCGTCAAAAGGCCAGGCCACACCCTTCCATCAGGCCCGACTTCCCCTTTAAGACGGTTCTGCGCCCGCGTACCCACCTATCTTGCTGAGCTAAACTAGGGACTTGCTTTGAAGCCACTAGGATTCAGAAGCTTTTCCTTCAGCGTGTGGGACACTGTCAGCGGCCTTTAAGAGGCGAATTCTTTCTGGGGGGTGCGGGGTGGGGCAGAGGGGCGATGGGAGAGGGGAGAGCTTACGAACTGCACTACCTGCCCCAACCCTTTAAAAAGCGGTCCCTTGCCCTTTAAGAGGGCGGGGCCAGCCCGGCGGGCAAAAGTCGGAGGTGAGGCAGCGCCCTTCCCTTTAAGGCACCCCTTCCGGTTTCACGTTCGCCGTTTCCCCAACGTCTCCGCCCTCCGGTCCCTCCCCCACCCCCGCCCCTCCGGTCTCTCACCTGCGGCCCCGACCGGGGAACGAGCGGAGGCGGCCCAGGGCCCTCCCGCAGGGGTCGACGGGAAGGCAGGGCCCCGGCGGCGGCGGGGCAGGAGCGGGGGCCGGGGAGGGGGCGGGGGCGCGCTCCCTCCCAACGGCCCCCGGCGCGAGGCACCCAACCTTTATCGGCGGCCTCTCGCGCACACAAACTCCGACGTCGGCGCCGGTGCGTCAGGACGCCACGTGCGCCAAGGCCCCACCCTCCACCCCATTGGCCGCCGGCGGCCGCGGCGCTGTCGGGCGCTTACGGCGCGAAGCATCCTGGGAGTTGTAGTTCTCCCGGAATCCCGATCACCGATCGGATCCACTAGGCGGTTGCTGGGATGGGACCAAGGCCCGGCAAAGCCGGGTCTGGGCGCGGGGTCGGACGTGCCCCTTTACCAGCATCGACTCCCTCTCGTCTGTGATAGAATCTCGAGCGGGCGTCGCCCTGTCACTCCTGGCCCACGCCCAGGCCCTCGGGGTTCCCGTTACTCCCATGAGGGAAACTGAGGCCCGCAGTGCTGGCGGTTGCGGGCTTCTGTCGCCTGCTCGCGAGTGCGGCTGTCGGGCAACCTGAGCCTGGCTTTGCAGGGGGCTCGCCCAGGGCACTAGGTACTCGTGGGGGCTTAGGGACCGCCGGGACTGTTCTGAACCCCCTGTCTGCCCTTACCATGTTCACCAGCCTCCAAGCCACACCGGCTTTTCTGTGGGCCCTCCAAACCACGTTCTCAGCCAGGGCACTACTGACATCTGGGCCGACCTCTCCTTGCTGTGGAGGCTGTCTTGTACCTTGCAAGCTGGTTCAGTCTGGCCCCCAACCCCAGAGGCCAATAGGGCTCCCTCTACCACACCTTAAGACGACCCCCTCCAGACCTGGCCACAGTCCCCTGGTTGAGAACCACTGTTCCAAGGCAACGCCCCTCGGCCTGATGGCCATGCCTCATGCCACCCTGTACCCCATCCCTTCTGAATTCCTACTGGAAAGTCGCTATGTTAGGGGTAGAATCGGACAGTCATATAGGTAGCTGCAGATAGGGAAACCTAGGGAACTTTGGGAGGCCACTGTAAGTTGATGGTCACTCAAGAAACTTACTGGACCTTGTTCCCTTCCCCGTGTTCCTTTAACTGTAAGATTGTAGCCCACTTAATCCTTGGTGGCAGGGAGGGGCGTCCCTGGTGACTCAGATGGTAAAGAATCCACCTGCAATGCAGGAGACCCGGGTTTGATCCCTGGGTTTGGAAGATCCCCTGAGAAGGAAATGGCAACCTGCTCCAGTATTCTTACCTGGAGAATGCCATGGACAAAGGAGGCTGGTGGGTGTTCACTCCCTGGAGTTGCAGAGTCCCTCACAACTGAGCAACTTTTTTTTTTAAATCCTTGGGGGCAGAGCTCCCTCACCTGCCCAATTTCACCTCTTACAAGCATCCTATATTAATAACTCTACTTCTTCCTATCACTTTGTCTCTCACTGAATTCTTTCTGTTATGAGACCTCAAGAATCTGAGTTTCATTAAGTCGTGAGACCAGCTGTGTGATCTTAGTTGGAAGACTGTGGGTTTGGGCCGGGTTCCAATCCCAAGCTGAGGTGAATGGTCTCTCCTTTGCTAGGTGGGGGTCCCATTACATGCTCATCTCTGCTCCATGTCAGAGGGCTGGGGTCTGCCTTTGCCACCCAGGTGTCCCCAACAACCAACAAGGGGCCCTGTCAGGAGCAGGCGGCACTCTTGAATGAGTGAAGTTCTACAGCCTCCCAGATGGTTGGACCATAAAGAAGGCTGAGCACCTAAGAATTGATGCTTTGGAATTGTGGTGTTGGAGAAGACCCTTGAGAGTCCCTTGGACTGCTAGGAGATCCAGCCAGTCCATCCTAAAGGAAATCAACCCTGAATACCCATTAGAAGGACTGATGCTGAAACTCCAATACTTCGCCTACCAGATTTGAAGAGTCTGATGCTGGAAAAGACTGAGGGTAGGAGGAGAAGGGGGCGACAGAGGATGAGATGGTTGGATGGCACCATGGGCTCAATGGACATGAGTCTGAGTAAACTCTGGGAGATGGGGAAGGACAGGGAAGCCTGGCTTGCTACATGCAGTTCATGGGGTGGCAAAGAGTTGGACTCGACTTAGGGACTGAACAAAAGACAGTTCCCCAAGGCCCCCAGGCAGGCTGGGACTTGGGTTATCCCAGTGGTCAGACCTACCCTGCCCAGCAGGGTCTTTATGAAATCCCCAGTGAATTCACGAATATAAAGCTCTTGTCTACAGCTCAGCCCAAACATTGCTCTCCCTTTAGCTTTTCTCTACCTCCCCTGCCAGAAAAGAGGCCATGGAGGGACACCTGAGCAGAGCACTGAACCGTCCAAGACGACGAGGGGAAGGCTAGGGAGAAGCGAGAGCTGCTGGCTGCGCCCCGGGGGTCTATATCCCCGGCTCTTCCACACGCCAGGCCCCTCCCCCTGACCCGGGCTTGGGGAAAGAGGGAGGAGCCCCGGCGAGCCAGGGATCCTGTTCTCTGGGGCCTGGGGCCTCTTTGGGGAAGGGAAAATAAAATCTGCAGATGTGGCAGGCTCATTTTCAAAGCAGCAGTAACAGCCCTGTGGGGTGCCTGACGGAAAGCCAGCATCGTATCTGGCTCCCCGGAGACACGCGCCGGAGGAGCCGTGCCCCCAACCAGCCATGCCTGCGCTGGAGCCCTCGCGGAACCTTGAGTGTGGACTCCTCGGCACAACCCTGCACCGGACGTCAAGGGCCCTGACCCAGAGGGGCCAGCTGACACAGACATCACAGGAGATCATCAGAGGCACCCAGTCCAGGCTCCGGAGCCTCCAGACCCTCAGTTGCGACCCACCACCCTCCCTCTGCCTCGTTCTAAGAGCTGGGACATAGCCGCGCGGGACAGGGGGCGGCAGTGTGGGGGTGCAGCAAAAGTTGGGCCTCAGTGAGTTTACAAAGTGTTAGTCACTTCAGTGGCGTCGGACTCTGTGACCCCATGGACTGTAGCCCCCAGGCTCCTCTGTCCATGGGATTCTCCAGGCAAGAGTACTGGAGTGGGTTGCCATTTCCTTCTCCAGGGGATCTTCCCGACCCAGGGATTGAACCCCAGTCTCCTGCACTGAAACTCTTCACCATCTGAGCCTCTACAGGGTGTGAGGGGTGGCAATAAACAGGACATAATAACGCATGTCCTAGGACGGTGGCTCAGATCATGAGCTCCTTATTGCCAAATTCAGACTTAAATTGAAGAAAGGGGAAACCACTAGACCATTCAGGTATGACCTAAATCAATCTCTTATGATTATACAGTGGAAGTGAGAAACAGATTTAAGGGATGAGATCTGATAGAGTGCCTGATGCACTATGGACTGAGGTTCGTGACATTGTACAGGAGACAGGGATCAAGACCATCCCCATGGAAAAGAAATGCAAAAAAGCAAAATGGCTGTCTGGGGAGGCCTTACAAATAGCTGTGAAAAGAAGAGAAGTGAAAAGCAAAGGACAAAAGGAAAGATATAAGCATCAGAATGCTTATAGAGTTCCAAAGAATAGCAAGAAGAGATAAGAAAGCCTTCCTCAGCAATCAATGCAAAGAAATAGAGGAAAACAACAGAATGGCAAAGACTAGAGATCTCTTCAAGAAAATTAGAGACACCAAGGGAACATTTCTTGCAAAGATAGGCTCGATAAAGGACAGAAATGGTCTGGACCTGACAGAAGCAGAAGATATTAAGAAGAGGTGGCACAAATACACAGAAGAACTGTACAAAAAACATCTTCATGACCAAGATAATCACAATGGTATGATCACTCACCTAGAGCCAGACATCCTGGACTGTGAAGTCAAGTGGGCCTTAGAAAGCATCACTATGAACAAAGCTAGTGGAGGTGATGGAATTCCAGTTGAGCTGTTTCAAGTCCTGAAAGATGATGCTTTGACAGTGCTGCACTCAATATGCCAGCAAATTTGGAAAACTCAGCAGTGGCCACAGGACTGGAAAAGGTCAGTTTTCATTTCAATCCCAAAGAAAGGCAATGCCAAAGAATGCTCAAACTAACACACAGTTGCACTCATCTCACACGCTAGTAAAGTAATGCTCAAAATTCTCTAAGCCAGGCTTCAGCAAGACATGAACCGTGAACTTCCTGATGTTCAAGCTGGTTTTAGAAAAGGCAGAGGAACCAGAGATCAAATTGCCGACATCCACTGGATCATGGAAAAAGCAAGAGAGTTCCATAAAAACATCTATTTCTGCTTTATTGACTATGCCAAAGCCTTTGACTGTGTGGATCACAATAAACTGTGGAAAATTCTGAAAGAGATGTGAATACCAGACCACCTGACCTGCCTCTTGAGAAATCTGTATGCAGGTCAGGAAGCAACAGTTAGAACTGGACATGGAACAACAGACTGGTTCCAAATGGGAAAAGAAGTACGTCAAGGCTATATACTGCTTATTTAACTTATATGCAGAGCATATCATGAGAAATGCTGGGCTGGAAGAAACACAAGCTGGAATCAAGATTGCTGAGAGAAATATCAATAACCTCAAACATGCAGATGACACCACCCTTATGGCAGAAAGTGAAGAGGAACTAAAAAGCCTCTTGATGAAAGTGAAAGTGGAGAATGAAAAAGTTGGCTTAAAGTTCAACATTCAAAAAACGAAGATCATGGCATCTCTTCCTATCACTTCATGGGAGATAGATGGGGAAACAGTGTCTGACTTTATTTTGGGGGGCTCCCAAATCACTGCAGATGGTGATTGCAGCCATGAAATTAAAAGACGCTTACTCCTTGGAAGGAAAGTTATGACCAACCTAGATAGCATAATCAAAGGCAGAGACATTACTTTGCCAACAAAGGTCCGTCTAGTCAAGGCTATGGTTTTTCCAGTAGTCATGTATGGATGTGAGAGTTGGACTGTGAAGAAAGCTGAGCACCAAAGAATCGATGCTTTTGAACTGTGGTGTTGGAGAAGACTCTTGAGAGTCCCTTGGACTGCAAGGAGATCCAACCAGTCCATTCTGAAGATCAGCCCTGGGTGTTCTTTGGAAGGAATGATGCTAAAGCTGAAAGTCCAGTACTTTGGCCGCCTCATGCGAAGAGTTGACTCATTGGAAAAGACTCTGATGCTGGGAGGGATTGGGGGCAGGAGGAGAAGAGGACGACAGAGGATGAGATGGCTGGATGGCATCACTGACTCGATCGACGTGAGTCTGAGTGAACTCCAGGAGTTGGTGATGGACAGGGAGGCCTGGCGTGCTGCAATTCATGGGGTCGCAAAGAGTCGGACACGACTGAGCGACTGAACTGACTGAACTGAAGGGCTGTGTGCTGCTGAGCGTCTCAGGGGAGAAACCAGCAGGAGAGCTAGGCAAGGGGACGTGTCCAGGGCTAGGGGCAGGCAGTGAAGGCCCCATGGGGGACCAAGCCAACATCTGGACGTCTGCCTCTCCAGTCCTCAGGCGGGATCTCGGTTCCCAACCAGCGGCTGAACGCCAGGGACGGAACTTGCACCCCTGCAGTGAAAGCATGGCGTCTTAACCACTGGGCCGGCAGGGAAGTCTCCCAAGGCATTCTTCTTTCTGGTGGAGGACATCTCGCCCCAGTGCTTTATAGGGGGAGGGACCCCCTCCAAGGAGATCAGGGGTCCCGTCCAGCCCTAGTGCCTCAAGCGTCCTGCCTGGCCAGTTGGGTGGACGGTTCTTCTCAGGGGACAGGGCTGAGGGAGGCCTGCAGTCTTTGAAGGTGGCCAGGACCTGGGGAGCACAGGGAACACTCCTGCCCCAAAGGCCCTGCGTGCGGCCTGTGACCCATTCTCAGCACGTGCAATCAAAGGTCCTCATCAGCTGACTTTGAGTTAATCTACAGGAAACGTGAGAGTTTTCATGAGTAACCTTGATTGGACCACAGGCTGCCCAGCAGGTAAACGTGATTTCTGGATATGTCTGTGAGGGTGTTTCTGGAAGAGTCTGCATTTGGATCAGTAGACTGAGCGGTGCTGGGGGCCCTCCCCCGTGCGGGTGGATGTCATCTGATCCACTGAGGGCCTGAACAGAACAAAAAGGTGGAAGGGGTGGACTTCGCTGTCTGCCTGACGATCTGAGCTGCCTGACAACACTGCTCTCTGCCTGCACTCGCCACTCCTGGTTCTCGTGTCTTCAGACCCAGGCTGGAGCTTGCAACATCAGCTCTCTGGTTCTCAGGCCTTTGGACAACACCACGGCTTTCCTGATATGCCACCACCCTAATGGCAGAAAGTGAAGAGAAACTAAAGAGCCTCTTGATGAAGGTGAAAGAGGAGAGTGAAAAAGCTGGCTTAAAATTCAGCATTCAAAAACTAAGATCATGGCATCCAGTCCCATCACTTCATGGCAAATAGATGGGGAAACAATGGAAACAGTGACAGACTTTATTTTCTTGGGCTCCAAAATCCCTGCAGACGGTCACTGCAGCAATTAAATGAAAAGATACTCTTTGGAAGAAAAGACCAACCTAGACAACATATGAAAAAGCAAAGCGAGATCACTTTGCTGACAAACATCCATATAGTCACAGCTATGGTTTTTCCAGTAGTCATATGAGAGTTGGACCATAAAGAAGGCTGAGTGCCAAAGAATTGATGCTTTCAAACTGGTGTTGGAAAAGACTCTTGAGAGTCCCTTGGACTGCAAGGAGATCAAACCAGTCAATCCTAAAGGAAATAAACCTTGAATATTCATTGGAAGGACTGATGCTGAAGCTGAAGCTCCAATACTTTGGCCACTTGATGTAAAGAACTGACTCATCTGAAAAGACCCTGAAGCTAAGGAAGATCGAGGGCAGGAGGAGAAGGGGGCGACAGAGGATGAGATGGTTGGATGGCGTCACCGACTCAATGGACATGAGTTTGAGCAGACTCTGGGAGATGATGAAGGATGGGGAGTCCTGGAGTGCTGCAGTCCATGGGGTCGCAAAGAGACACGACTTAGCAACTGAACAACAGCCATAGGGACACCACTCATACGGGGCCTTCCCTCATAGCTCGGAGGGTAAGTCATCCGTCTGCCGTGCAGGAGACCCGGGTTCGATCCCTGGGTTGGGAAGATCCCCTGGAGGAGGAAATGGCACCCCACTCCAGTATTCTTGCCTGGAGAATCCCATGGACAGAGGAGCCTGGTGGGCAGAGTCCATGGGGTCGCAAGAGTTGGACATGACTGAGGGACTAAACCACCAGCACCACTCATATTGAGTACAGCCCGCTCAGCCGACCTCCTTTTCATTTAATTACCACTGTGAAGACCTTATCTGTGAACATAGTCACGCTCTGAGGTTGGATGGCTGGGACTTCAACACACGAGTTCAGGAAGACATAATTGACCCATCCCTCTTCTCAGAAAAAGAGATATGACGCAGATGCGACAGTGCCAGCGCCTCTGGGTTACGGGCTGAGGACACCAGGAACCTCTCATCTGTAAAGGTTGACAGTAAATGCTACGGGGAACAGGGACTTCCCTGCTGGTCCGGTGGCTAAGACTCCACACTCCCAGTGCTGGGGGCTGGGGTTCAACCCCTAGTCAGGGAACTAGATCCCACATGCCGTAAGAGCTTGCATGCCGCAACTAAGACCTGGCACAGATAAATAAATACATAAATATTTAAAAAAGAAAATATTATGGGGACAAAGTCCCTCTTGGACTGGGTTGAGGGAGGCAGCATATGACAGGGGGGAGGCAGGTAGGGAGAAGCCTTGTCTGGGCTCCCAGCGGGGTCCTGAAACCCCTTCCCCACACCAGAGAGGGATGTAGGGGCAGGGTCAGCAAGGCCAGCAAAGGAAGTTTGGGGCAGGGCCCTGAGCCCTGGGAACTACCTCTGCCCCAAACCTTCCGTGGCTCCCATCACTCTTGCACTCATAACCCAACTCCTGCCTAGCCTACAAAGCCCCACGTGGCTGGCCCCTGACCCCTTCTCTGACTTCATCTCACATCGCTCTCTCTCTCTCTCACTCCCTCCCTTCCAGCTTACTCCTGCCTCAGGGCCTTTGCACCCGCTGTGCCCTCTACCTGGGAAGCTCCTGGCTGCCACCCCTTCCATTAGCGTTGCCAGACAATTATCACCTTCTCAGAGAGGGTTTCTCCACCTGAAGCATCACCCCTGCCTGCAGCTTCCTGTCCAGCCTCCGCATCCTCATGGCACCTCTGGAACTGTCATTTCTAGTTTACAGACGGCTCTCTCCCAGACTCCTGCAGAGACAGGCAGTGCTTGTCTTGTTCACTACTGCATGCTGAGTCCCTACACACAGCAGGTGCTGCATAAATGCTTGCTCAGTGACTCCGTGCACCCTCTACCACCAGTTCCGAGAGCTGGGCTAGGAGAAAGGGGTCTGTGAGTACTTTCTCACCCTGCAAGGGCAGGTCCTCACATGAAGCCAACCGCCAGCTGCAGGGGCCTTTCATCAAGGAGGGAGACAGCGGGGCTTCCCTGGTGGTTCGGTAGTGAAGGATCCCCCTGACCGTGCAGGAGATTCGGGTTTGATCCCTCGTCCCGGAAGATTCCCACATCCCGCGGGGCAACTAAGCTCGTGCACCACAGCTGCTGAGCCCGTGCTCTAGAGCTGGGGAGCCGCAACTATTGGAACCCTCACGCTGCAAAGCCCCGACTCTGCAAGACGGGCCGGCCCAAGAGGCCAGAGCACTGCACTCGAGAAGGCCCACGCAGCAATGAAGGCCCAGCGCGGCCAAAAGCAGGGGCAGTAACAAATCATTTTTAGGAAGCGCAGGACGCGAGGGACTTCCCTTGGTGCTCCAGTGGCTAAGACGGGGCTCCCAAGGCAGGGTGCCCGGGTCCCAGTCGGGGAACCAGACCCCACACGTCGCAGCTGGAAGATCCCGCATGTACGACTAAGACCTGTGCAGCCAAATAAATAAATATTTTTAAAGACTTTTTTTTTTTTTTTTTGCCCCCCCTTTTTTTTAAAGGACGTAGACAGGAGAAGGAAAGTGATTCAAAAGTGCGAGCCACGTCCCTCCCTCCCTCGGGGCGTCCCAAGACCGGCCTCAGACGTTGGCGCCCCCTGGTGGGCCATCCAGGCGACACCCTGCCGGCCGGCCGCCCTCCCACGGGGACGGAGTGGTCGGTCAGCAGTTGTTGCCTGTGACCCTTGATGGCTTGGATGTGAGTCCGCACCTGGAGCTGGGATGGCAAAGATCATGCCAGCCATGCAGAGGCAGCCCCTTGCCTGTCCTGGGGCCTGAGCTCTGACCTCTAACCCTGCAGAGACCTGGGGGTCCACTCCCCCCAGCACCCCGCTGCCCAGGCATCCTGGACTTTCCCCTCTGGGCCTGAGAGCAACAGGTCAGGAAACCTTCAAGGCCTACCTAGCTAGGACACCACATGCCTGTCCAGGACACGTGCACACACACAACACACACACACACACACACAGTCAGCCCAGATCAAGATGGAGACACATTCAAAGTCTGAGCGATGCTCTGGAGATGGTGACAGGTGGTAACAGAGACAGTGAGACAAGCCAGAAGCACAGAGTGGGGAGCGTCATCAGAAACACCGCAAAGAAGAGAGACGTGCAGACCCGGGGCGGGACAGGAGAGCTGGGCGCAGAGGAGGAGAGAGCTGGGTGACACAGAGCCAGCCCTGGAGTCAGGGGGACTCACAGACGGACAGTGAGAGGGCCGGGGCAGAGCGCAGGAGGCCCGTGATGCCCCCAGGCGGACCCAACGCCCAGGCCCCCACGCTGCGTCCAGGCTGCCCTGTCCCTGACCGTGGCGTGGCACACGGGTGGCACTGGGGGTGGGAGAGACAGCCTTCAACACACTGGAGCTGTGGTTGGCGTGGGAGATACGGGGCGTCTGGTCCACCCTCTGCTACTGGCCGCACTGTCTGCAGCTCACGCTGCCAGGGGGACTGGACCTCCAGCAACGTTGCTGGCTGCCTGCTGCTGGCACAGGTCACCCGCCTGATGCAGGCCGCCACACTCAGTGCCCGCTGCTACCGTGCTGGGGCTGGCCTGGTGCCCCCTCTGAGCCCTGTGCCAGGCCGCCTTTGGCCCCTGCCCACTGGGCTGCCACCTGGGGCGTGGCTGGATGGTGAACGGGCGCGGGAAGCAAAGGCCTGGAGTCGGGCACTGTTGCTGTTTAGTCGCTAAGTCGTGTCCAGCTCTTTGTGACCGCGTGGACTGTAGCCCGCCAGGCTCCTCTGTCCAGTCCACGGGGTTTCCAAATTCAAGTGCAAACCATCTTTGCCACTTAGTCGCTGTGGGAGCTTGGAGGATTTCTCCCTGGGTCACGTTCTCATCCCCATCGTGCCAGTGAGGTAACAGAATGTGACAGCTGGACCCTAAAGAAGGCTGAGCGCCAAAGAGTTGATGCTTTGCAACTGAGGTGCTGGAGAAGACTCTTGAGGGTCCCTTGGACTGCAAGGAGATGAACCAGTCACCCCTAAAGGAAGTCAACCCTGAATATGCCTTGGCAGGACTGATGCTGAAGCTCCAATACTTTATGCTATATCCCATCTGCTATATAGCTCTCATTTCAAAAGGATGGCTTGCTCAGCATTCCCAAGAGGCTCCATTCTCTCACTACCAGGACCTGGATTCAATCCCTGGTATAGGAACTAAGATCCCTCAAGCCTCTCTGCCAAAAAAAAAAAAAAAAGGTGGGAGGGGGAACTCCTATAATATATATTCTCTTCTTGAGCCGTGTTGTAGTCGTTTATAATTTGTTGCTGATAATATTACCTGGGAATCGTTCAGGGGGAAATTTATAATGGATGGACTTAGAAATAACATGTTTTAGTATTTAACGACTGAGAGCTTTTTGAAAAGATTTGTTTGTTTATGTCTGGCTGCGCCGGGTCTTGGTTGCTTCCTCCGGTGGCGGCGAGCGGGGGCTGCTCTGCAGTTGCGGCGCGCTGGCTTCTCACTGCAGCGGCTTCTCTTAGGGCAGCGCCCGGCGCCGGGTGTGCGGCCTCCATAGTTGCTGCACGCGGGCTCCGGCGTTGCGGTGCGCTGGCCCAGCTGCTCGGCAGCCTGTGGGATCTTCCCGGAGCAGGGATCAAACCTGCACCCCCTGCGCTGGCTGAGTGGTAAGGGCAGCCCTGTGAGAGCTTTCAGAAAGTTCTTCGTTTCCCTCCTGAGAGCTTTTTCCCGACATGCGCTAAATCCCAGCTCAGCTGCAGTGGCTTTGGGTGCACGTGTGCCCTGACCTCCGTTTCTCCTTCAGCAAACAGGGACACTCGTGCCTTCCCGTGCGTGCCGGGGGGCAGGGGGCCTCGCCGAGGGGCAGCGTGTCGGGCGCCGGGGACCCCGGGGGCTCCTCCTCCCCGTGCTGTGTCCGTCTGTCTCCCGGCCTGGATGCCGGAGCACGCCCGGCGCCCCGCCTCCGCCCCGCCAGCCCCGGCTCGGCCTCAGCGGCTGCACCCACTGACCCAGTTGCCGTGGCCTCCATGCGAGCCCCGGAGGAGCCATTAGGGGCCAAGCCTCGCCCTCTGTGGCCGAAAGCTGCCAACGTCCTAAGCTGCGGCACCGGCAACCGCGTGCCTTACTGGCGAGTGGGACTTGGCGCGTGCGGCGGAGTTAAGGATGCCAAGAGCGGGAGGTTATCCGGAGTGACCCGGTGTGTCCCTGTGACCGGGGACAGGAGGGGCGGGGTAAGAAGGAGACGGAGGAGGAGGACTCACTTAGGAGACGTAGGAAGGACTTCGGGCGACCTCAAGACGCCGGGAAAGGCAGGAGCAGACCCTCCAGGAGCAGCGCCCTGACTTCAGCTCAGGGGACCCAGCCTGATCCTGACCCAGAACTGCAGAGGAAGCCACGTCCATGGTGTGAAGCCGCCAGCTTTGTGGCCACGTGTTGGGGTGGCCACGTGTTGGGGCGGCCACGGGGCTCATGTACCTCCAAACACAGACTCCCACGGGTCTTCTCAAAGGCTGAGAGGCCCCCCCCCACACCAACCAAGGCCCCAGGGCCAGCCCCCCAGCCCCTCAGTGAAATGCCTGGGGGGAAACCAGGCCTGGGCCTCCGCTTCCCCTCCCAGCCCCATCTGGCTGGCATCCCCTCAGGTCATCTGCCAACCTGAGCAGCCAGGCCCAGCCTGCAGGCGGTCCCCACCCCTCTCCCCTGCTCACTCGGAAGCTGAGGTGGGAAAGGCCTGGTTTGGGAGTCAGCCCGCCCCCTAATGCCAGCCCCCTGCAACTGTTAGGCCCTGGGCAGAGCAGGCCTCCCTGAGCCCTGGAGCAGAGGGGGCGGGAAGGCTCAGGGAGGAGGTGTGGCGGGGCCTGGGCAGATGTGGGGTGTCTGCCCCACAGCTGGAGGCGCTCAGCATACTCCCGGGGGCACTCCCCGCTCCCTCTGGGCACTGGGCACCCAAGCCTCCCTGCACCCCCTCCCCTAGGCTACAATTACGGGTCCTCCAGGCTAATCGCCGGGGTTGACTCGCTCCTGGCCCCGCTTCCCTAATGAGGCCTTTGTCCCCTTAATTGGCCATCTCCAGGCGCTTTTCTCTGACCCCCCCACCTTCGCTGCCTGTCCCAGATCCCAGGCCCAACTATGTGCTAATTGGGCCTTTGCGGGGGGACACACAGAACGACCCCTCCCCTCCCTGTCCCCTGGCCGGCCTATATCAGACCCCCACCTATGGGCTCCTCACACCTCAGGGCCGGGGTGAGGGCACAGAACGGTTCCGATTCCC
>SJXQ01009715.1:445465-452965 GCA_006408695.1 Aepyceros melampus
GAGCTCCACTGCGTCTTCCTACCCACGCCCTCCTCTCTCCGGGTCCCCTCAGGCCCCGCTCCCCTGGGATCCCCCTCCACCCACGCTAGAGATTGTTTAACTCCGTGTGAAAATGTTTCAAACTTGCAGAAAGGTCAAAAGACAGTTGTCTGATGCAGCAATTCTTTTATTGAAACTTTAATTATTTATTTGGCAGCTCTGGGTCTCAGTTGCGCCCTGCAGCATGGTGTGCAGGGAGTCTAACCCCCCAACCAGGGATCGAACCCGGGGTCCCGGCTTTGGAAGCACGGTGTCTTAGCCACTCGACCACCGGGGAAGCGCCATCAGATATATTTTCTAAAATTAATTAACTTTTATTTATCTTCACAGCTGTGTGGGTTTCTCTAGTTGTGGCGAGCAGGCGCTCCTCTCTAGGTGTGCACCTGGGTTTCTCCTTGGGGTGGCTTCTCTCCTTGGGGAGCACGGGCTTCCCGCACAGGCTCAAGTTGTGGTGCTCCGGCTTACTTTTTCCAGGGCATGTGGGGTCTTCCCTGATCCGTGGCCCAGCACGCTGTCTTAGTCAGTGGACTACCAGGGAAGTTCCAACGGATACATTTTTAAATAAACCTTTCCTTGCAGGTTTAACATAGTACAAAAAAAAAACAAAAAAGCACACATCATCCGTGTGGAGCTTAATGAATTTTTCCCAAAGGGGACCTGCTGATAAAATCAACATTCAGATCCAAGAACAGGGCATTTCTTGCCCCCAGAGATCCTGGTGGGATCTCCTTCCCGTGAGTCGCCATCCTGACGTCTCTCCCTGTTGATTGAGTTAGCCTGGTTTTGAACTTTATTTCTATGGTGTCACACACCGACTGGGAGAAGGCAATGGCACCCCACTCCAGTACTCTTGCCTGGAGAATCCCAGGGATGGGGGAGCCTGGTGGGCTGCCGTCTGTGGGGTCGCACAGAGTCGGACACGACTGAAGCGACTTAGCAGCAGCAGCACACGCACGGACTAAGTCTCACTGCTTTTGTTCAACACCATGTTTTTACATTCATCTGCTGGAACAGCCACGATCAGACATGACAGACTGGGCGGGCCACTGAGGACAACCTCACGATCCTGGAGCCTCAGGCCCCACACCAAGGTGCTGGCGGAGAGACGCCTCCTCCTTGGCTTCTGTGGTCCTTCCTCGGTGCGTCCTAATCTCCTCCTTCTGGGTTAGGAACCACCCTGATGATGTCCTTTTGACTTAACCACCTCTCTAAAGACTCCATCTCCAAATGCAGTCATGTTTTGAGGTCCTGGGGCTTCCCTGATGCCTCAGTGGTAAAGAATCTGCCTGCGATGCAGGCGACCCGGGTTCAGTCCCTGGGTTGGGAAGATTCCCCTGGAGAAGGAAATGGCAACCCACCCAGTATTCTTGCCTGGAGAATTCCATGGACGGAGGAGCCTGGTGGGCTACAGTCCATGGGGTCCCAGTCAGACACGACTGAGTGACTTTTCACTTTCTGAGGTGCTGGGGGTTAAAACTTCAACATGTCAATCTTAGGGGGACAGTGCAGTGGGAGACCCTGCATTTTTGCTGAGCGGGGAGGAACACTGGGGGAGAGCTGTGCAGTGGCTACTGCCATCATCCAGGTGGGGGAGGCCTGGGACTCCAGCCAGGGGTTGGTGGAGATCCTGAGAGGGCTGGTGGAGATGCAGATTCACAGCCCTTTAGGAAGCAGAATCCACACGGCTTCAACATTCGAGTCGCACTGACGGTCCACAGGGTGACTTTGTGCAAAAAAGGCACCTCTTAGGACACTTTTTACCTCTACATGTTGGAATATGGTCAGAATAAATCTAAATGCCAAACATACCAGGATTTCCTGGTGGCTCAGTGGTAAAGAATCCTCCTGCCAATGCAAAAGACATGGGTTCGATCCCTGGTCTAGAAAGATCTCACAGGCCTCAGGGCAACTAAGTCCATGCGTCACAACTGTTGAGCCTGTGCTCCAGAGCCGGGGAGCCAGGGCGACTGGCCTCACGCTGCAACTGCTGAAGCCCGTGCACCCTACAGCCTGTGCTCTGCAACCAGAGAAGCCACCGCAAGGAGAAGCCCGCACACGCCGACCAGAGGGGCCCGCGTGCGCCTCGAGGAAGGAAAGCCCTCACGGCAACGAAGACCCAGCACGGACAAAAATAAAGACATATTTTTAAGTGCGCACAGTGTTGGACGGGACGTGCCGCCCTGTGCAATGCACAAGCCCACAGCTGCTCATAGCTTCCCTATGGATGGGTTTGAAAGTGAAACAAAGGGTTAGTTGATCAGTCCTGTCCGACTCTGCAACCCCAAGGACAGTAGCCCGCCAAGCTCCTGTGTCTATGGGATTTCCCAGGCAAGAATACTGGAGTGGGTTGCCATTTCCTTCTCCAGGAAAATCTTCCCCACCCAGGGATCGAACCTGTGTCTCCTACATTGCAGGCAGATTCTTTACCAGGAAAGCCCATGGATGGGGTTAGAGACACTGAACTGTGGGACTCAAGAAAACGGACCCAGGGCAGAGACAGTAGCTAAAGAAAACGGGGAGGGAGAGAAGAGACACGTCACTCCGGGGAGGGCAGACGGGAGGGGATGTCTTCGCGGTCACCCCTGTAACGCCTGGCTCTTTCTGCAGGCAGTTTGCCAAGATCGAAGCTGCCACCCAGCGCCTGGCCATGTCCATCCTGTCCCAGGAGGCGCCTCCCCAGAGACCGCCGCCGCAGAGGCCGCCCCCACCACCGCCCTCCCCCTTCCTGGGCGTGGCCTGTGCCGTGGCGCCCACCGAGGCACTGCATGCTGGCCCCAGCCTGAGTCTCGCCGCCCTGGGCGCCTCCACCCTCGACCTCTTTGAGGACATTGCGCTCCCCGCGGCGTGTCCTTCAGCCCCATCTGACCTGTCCGTCTGTATGCCGGGCCAGCCGGCCCTGAGGCAGGACACACGGCTCTACGACCCCCTGCTCCCTCCCCCGCGTTCCCTGGGGGAAGGGGAGGAGCTCTTAGCTTCTGAGGGTCGCTGGGGGACAGGTGGGAGGTGTCTTGTGCCTGCCCTTCTCAGGGTACCTCTGCAGGCTGGGGGACCTACTTCCCCTGACATCCAATCACAACCCAGCCCAGGCTCCCAGAGGGACCAGAGCCCCCGCCATGACAGCCCCTCAGCTGCCTGCCGGGCAGTCTCCTGTCCCATCCACGACCCTCCTGGCAACCTCTGGCCACAGGAATCAAGCCCAGATTCCCACCTCGGCCTCAAGGGTCTTCTCCCAGGTCCAGAGCCCCCAGCTCAGCCTCTGGGATGGGGAAGGGGGTGTTCTCTCCCTCCCTCACCTTCTCCCTTCTTTCTGCTCAGCCTCACCTTCTTGGTGACTGTCCCCCTCGGCTCCCTTCCCCCTGGTTCAGCTCTAACATCTGGTCTCATCTTGTTTATTCCCAAAGATCTGCGGAGTGCCTACTGCATACCAGGCCCAGATCTGGGTGTGCGAACTCAGCAGTGAATAAAACAGACATCTCTGCCCTCGTGGAGTTGACATGGCAGGGTGGGGGGCAAAGTTGGGAGCACTGAAAATAAATGAGTACATCCATACTTTTTTTTTTAAGGCAAGATAAATTTCCAATTTCAGATTGGTATTAGTGCTGGGAAGAAAATATTGATAGGATAGCAACCCGATTGGGTGACTCCTTGATACAGGGTGGTCAGGGAAGGCCTTCAATGACAAGGAGCTGGTACTGTGAAAAAGTCTGGGGTTTCAAGCAGAGGGACCAGCCGGTGCAAAGGCCCTACAGTGGGACGTTGGGGGCCAGCCTGGCTGGAGCGGAGTGAGCCAGAAGAGAATGTAAGACGGACAAGTGGGCAGTTGAGGGGCTAAAAAGGCAGACAGTGAATTGGGAATTCAGTTCAGTCCTTCAGTCGTGTCCGATTCTTTGCGACCCCATGAACCACAGCACGCCAGGCCTCCCTGTCCATCATCTACTCCCGGAGTCCACCCAAACCCATGTCCATTGTGTCAGTGATGCCATCCAGCCATCTCATCCTCTGTCGTCCCCTTCTCCTCCTGCCCTCAATCTTTCCCAGCATCACGGTCTTTTCAAATGAGTCAGCTCTCCGCATCAAGTGGCCAAAGTATTGGAGTTTCAGTTTCAACATCAGTGCCTCCAATGAACACCCAGGAATGATCTCCTTCAAAATGGACTGGTTGGATCTCCTTGCAGTCCAAGGGACTCTCAAGAGTCTTCTCCAACACCACACTTCAAAAGCATCAATTCTTCGGCGCTCAGCCTTCTTCACAGTCCAACTCTCACATCTATACATGACCACAGGAAAAACCATAGCCTTGACTAGACGGACCTTAGTCGGCAAAGTAATGTCTCTGCTTTTGAATATGCTATCTAGGTTGTTCATAACTTTTCTTTCAAGGAGTAAGCATCTTTTAATTTCATGGCTGCAATCACCATCTGCAGTGATTTGGGAGCCCAGAAAAATGAAGTCTGACACTGTTTCCACTGTTTCCTCATCTATTTCCCATGAAGTGATGGGACTGGATGCCATGATCTTTGTTTTCTGAATGTTGAGCTTTAAGCCAACTTTTTCACTCTCCTCTTTCACTTTCATCAAGAGGCTTTTTAGTTCCTCTTCACTTTCTGCCATAAGGGTGGTGTCATCTGCATATCTGAGGTTATTGATATTTCTCCCGGCAATCTTGATTCCAGCTTGTGTTTCTTCCAGTCCAGCGTTTCTCATGATGCACTCTGCATATAAGTTAAATAAGCAGGGTGACAGTATACAGCCTTGACATACTCCTTTTCCTATTTGGAATTAAGCCAACTTTTTCACTCTCCTCTTTCACTTTCATCAAGAGGCTTTTTAGTTCCTCTTCACTTTCTGCCATAAGGGTGGTGTCATCTGCATATCTGAGGTTCTTGATATTTCTCCCGGCAATCTTGATTCCAGCTTGTGTTTCTTCCAGTCCAGCGTTTCTCATGATGTACTCTGCATATAAGTTAAATAAGCAGGGTGACAATATACAGCCTTGACTTGACATACTCCTTTTCCTATTTGGAACCAGTCTGTTGTTCCATGTCCAGTTCTAACTGTTGCTTCCTGACCCGCATATAGGTTTCTCAAGAGGCAGGTCAGGTGGTCGGGTATTTCCATCTCTTTCAGAATTTTCCCCAGTTTATTGTGATCCACACAGTTAAAGGCTTTGGCATAGTCAATAAAGCAGAAATAGATGTTTTTCTGGAACTCTCTTGCTTTTTCCATGATCCAGCGGATGTTGGCAATTTGATCTCTGGTTCCTCTGCTTTTTCTAAAACCAGCTTGCACATCTGGAAGTTCATGGTTCACATATTGCTGAAGCCTGGCTTCTTAGGCATAGCTTTTTTTTTTGGTCTTTATACACAAATAGTACAGTCATCAAAATCCCAAAGTCTCTAAAATGTTGTCATCCTTATTCCTGGACTCAACAGTGAGGTTGTCACCAATAGTGACTGGCTCAAAATCAGCTCATGTTTAGATATCTAGTCCAGGATACTCTAGATGGGTGGCACAGTAGTGGCCATGCTCTGGTCAGGACATTGTGGTGGTGAGGGGGGTATGCTTGCTACCATTTGCCAAATTATTAACATCTCTTGGGTTACATGTAACCTCAAATAAGTCACTTAATTTCTCAGAGCCTTGGCTTCTCATCTGTTAAAAAAGACTCTTCTTATTTTTAGATAAGTAATATATATCCATAAAATATTATGTTTTTAAAAGAACTTGAAAAAAGTTGTCAGAGTTCCTTTCAAGAGAATGCAGATTTTGAATAATACCATAGATAGAGAGGCATTTTTGCTCCTTACTTATGTTAGTTACTATGAAAATTACTTTTGGTATATGCAGAATATTAATATTAAATAATTTTCTGATTGGTCATGCAGTGAAGGCAGCTAATGAAAAAGCAGATTTTTTTTTCATTTTAATTGGTTATTTCACATGGTGTTTGTGCTACACCTGTGCTTATAATGAGAATGGAGAATTAATCTAACCTTCTGCTCACATGATTCCAATTTTCATGGTTTATACAAGATAATGATAACCTGATTTGCAACACAATTTGTTGTAGATCTGTGTTTTAAATATTTTTATTAGAAGTTTGGAGACTTCATATATGAGAACCAATTTAATATATGTTGTCAATAAGAGTTAACGCTAACCAATGTCTTTTTAGTTGGATTCCAGTTTCATTCGTTATTTTAATTACTTCTAAGATAAAGAACATAAGAATATAAGATGTTGAGAATCTTAAAATGTCATGAAGTCGTTTTTTAATTTAAAAAACCTGTGTCTGCCTGTTTGAAAGTGAAAGTGAAAAGTGAAAGTTGCTCAGTTGTGTCCAACTCTTTGTGACCCCATGGACTATAGAGTCCATGGAATTCTCCAGGCCAGAACCCTGGAGTGGGTAGCCTTTCCCTTCTCCAGGGGATCTTCCCAACCCAGGGATCGAACCCAGGTGTCCCACATTGCAGGTGGATTATTTACCAGCTGAGCCACAAAGGAAGCCTGTCTGTTTAATGGCTTGTATTTTAGGAACTGTTTTCCTTCCTGAAGTGGGCAGACTTACCAACTAAGATTCATGTTGGAATGGAGGTCCTTTATGTGTTTTTTTTTTGTTTGTTTGTTTGTTTTTTTAAGTTGGTGGCAGCACTACATACCATGTGGACTCTTGGTTCCCCAGCCAGGAATCAAACGCACATCCCCTGCATTGGAAGTGCAGAGTCTTAACCACTGGACTGCCAGGGAAGTCCTTGGACTGTGGGTCCTTTAATTATTAACAGTACAGTATTAAAATCTTCACTGTATTTTTTTATGTGGTACTCTGTTGGATATGAACTTCCCAGGTAGCTGAGTGGTAAAGAATCTGCCTTCATTACAAGAGACGTGGATTCAATCCTTGGGTCAGGAAGCTCCCCTGGAGAAGGAAATGGCAACTCACTTCAGTATTCTTGCCTTGGAAATCCCATGGACAGAGGAGCCTGGGTGGGCTACAGTGCATGAGGCCTCAAAGAGTCAGACATGACTTAGCAACTAAGTACGCACACATGTTTGATATACTCAAATCTGAGTTGAGAACTAAAAGCAATGTACTATTTCAGAATTTAATATGTCCGATTCATTTTATGTATTTGATGTGAAATGTTTAGTATTACAGGGTGCAAAAAGAAATTTCATGAGCATAGCTTTGGAGAGCTTGTACTAACCACTTGTTAAAATTTTCAGTGACTAGCCACTTTTTTAGGGGCTACAAAAATTGTAAAAAAGAAATCTTATTAAGACACTTAAGTGTCTTCAAGATTTTTTATTATACATGTTCAGGAGTAGCTGGAGAAAGCAATATTTAAGTTCAATTACTGTACAGCCATGACCTTGCCTTGACCTCAGACTTGGCATGAGCAGTGCGTGCATGCACGCGCGCGCGAGCACACACACTTGCACACACACACACACACACACACA
>SJXQ01009715.1:457965-459838 GCA_006408695.1 Aepyceros melampus
GAAGAATCTTTCTTCTCGCCTAGGATTTCAGCCATGCGCGCTCTCTCTCTTTCTCTCTCTCTTTTTCTCTCTCTCCCTCTCTCTAGCCTGGGGCTTGAATTTGCATGTCTAATTCATTTACTCACCATATTTGAATTGGCCTGAACAGATGTAAATCGGGAAGGATGGGAAAAACTGCAGTCATCAACAATGATTAATCAGCTGTTGCAGGCAGTGTCTTAAGGAGACTGGTAGGAGGAGGCATGGAAACCAAAAGGCCGTGTGTTTAGAAGCCTAATTGTCACATCAAGCATCATTGTCCCCTTGCAACAACCACCACCTTATACATCACTTCCTGTTTCATGCAGCTCAAAAACATAGACTGAAGATTTATTTTTAATATGTTGACTTTATTTCTGAGCAAAGCATCGGTCATGTGTGTATTTTTCCATAGTCCCACCTTGGAGCATTTATGTAGACATTGTAAATAAATTTTGTGCAAAAAGGACTGGAAAATGAACTGTATTATTGCAATTTTTTTTTTTTTTTTGTAAAAGTAGCAGTTTGGTATGAGTTGGCATGCATACAAGATTTACTAAGTGGGATAAGCTAATTATACTTTTTGTTGTGGATAAACAAATGCTTGTTGATAGCCTTTTTCTATCAAGAAACCAAGGAGCTAATTATTAATAACAATCATTGCACACTGAGTCTTAGCGTTTCTGACTGAAACAGTTTGGATTGTATAATAACGCCAAGCCCAGTTGTAGTCGTTTGAGTGCAGTAATGAAATCTGAATCTAAAATAAAAACAAGATTATTTTTGTCATGCTGACTCCACTGCTTGAAAAATTTGTTTACTGCCCCCCAAATTTTTCATGATGAATGCAGTAAATATAAAAATTAATTATAGCTCCCCAAGATACATATGCATTTGAAAATTTGAACCACAAAGTAAATTATTTAATAATAGTCACTGATTTCTTTAAGCTGACTTAATGAACTCCTAATATCAGCAAATTTAAGGCCTAAGGGCACTAAACTAACTGTAGACTTAGATTACAGCCAACAGAATTACTCATCTAATATCAGTGAAATTATTCTTGCACATGATGGGAAACCTAAAGGACTGAGTTCCGTCTTTCACTAAGGATGTTACCTAGGATGAGCAGTATATGTTTATTAGGAAATTAACTACATGGATGAAGAGACCAGACTTCAAAAATCTAATTTTTATAAATATGCTCTATGTTCTCATCGGATCAAACTGGTTATTAACCAATTTTCCAGAACAGCTGTACAGAATTTCGGCATGGCAGCCAGCTAAATGGTACAAAATAACATGTTTAAGCTGGAATAGCTTATAATTTTATTGAAATAAAATTGCGGCTATAAAAAGTGCTTCCCAAAGCTAAGGAAAATATACAAATATTTTAATTAAGGCAAATTCGTTTTTTAAAAATCAGGCTTTTAGTAGTGATTGCTTTGTAAACAAAGGATGGGTCGAAGGAGAGTGCCTTAAACTCAAGCCTGACATTCGGCCCGTGTCACCCTATAAACCCGCCCTGAACAATTCTATTTTCTATTTGAAAAGGGAAACCAGCTGTGGGTTGGGTTTACTAGGTGGCGTGTGATTGACTGACTCACCTGCTGGAGCGGCCGTGCACTCTCTCACCTTTTGTTTATGGGGCCTGGTTCCTAAACACGTGGATCCGGAGAAAGAGAGCGAGACTCGACCTTCTGCAGCCTCGCACGCAGCGCCCTCCGCCCTACCCCGCCCCCACCCCATCTAGGGGATTGTTTCAGTTTTCCATTCGGACTCAGTGGCAGTTCTTCGCCTACGTAAATAGTCCATATTCGTGAAATAATTCTCTCTTGATAGGTGGTTACTAGCC
>SJXQ01009715.1:469375-503868 GCA_006408695.1 Aepyceros melampus
CCGTAAGCGTCACTTTTCGCGCTGGCATGAAAGTGAGTGTGGCGATGGATTTGGAAGGCGCCGGCCGGCCGGAGGGTGGGCGCATCCTCCTGGGGGCTCTTGGAAAGCTCTGGCCCGGAACAGATTGCGCCTCGGGCCGGGCTAGGGACCCCGGTTCGGGTGGGAGACGCGCACCTCGCCCTGGCGGAGGAGACGAGCCCCCTGCGCTGGAGCCCAGGCCGGGTGGGAGTGCATACATCCTCTCCAGCCAGCCGCAGGTCTGGGCACCTGAAAGGAGCGCCCGCACCCCCAGCCCACCTCCGCGTCCGCGCCCCTATGCTGAGCCCCCGTGATGGGTTTTAATGCCTGCGGACGCAGAGGAGCCGGCAGAGGAGTGAGGAAGGACTTCTCCGGCCGGCCCAGGCTGTCCGAGCTCTTGTCCGCGTGTGGTGCGCCGTGCCTGGGCGGAGAGCGAGCCGGGAGAAGTCGGAGGGATGCGACCCCCACCTCGGAAAGCTCTGCGTGGGCAGGCACACTGGCAGGAAGCGGGATGAGGGCCGTGAGAGGGAGAAATGGCCCAAGCAGTCTCTCCAGATGGGCCTTTGGACTCTGTGCGCACCCTAGGGCGTGCCCCCGGACAGGTCGCAGAACGTCTTCCCCGGGTCGGTCCCCCGGACTCTGCTTTGCGCCCTTTCTCCTAGAGACCGCTTGGGTGGCTGCTGCGACCGGGGCGATCTTCATTAAAGTCCACTCGCCAGGCGGTTAAAATAGAGACACGGGTGGGGGAAAGACATTTGGTCCTGGCCGACCCTTTGTCTTGAAGCAGATTAGGTAGCTTAAAAATAAGAGGAAAACAGAAAGTCTAGACAGGAAAACTTATTGTGTTCACAAAATATAAAAATGAACCCGAGCGGTCTGGTACCTCAAGGGGTGAAGATAGATCCTTGTAGACAAGCGGGAAGACAAGACTGGGAAGATTTAAAGTGAAAGAAACGGCAGATTATTAAGAAAGTAATAGTAAGGTGTCCCATACACTACAGTTTTATTGTTGGGTAGTAACTACCCGATTTATTTATTGCCAGGTCTGTATAATAGAGATAATGACCACAAACTCAAGATAAATTCTTAGGCGCCCAGCCGGACAATTCTTTTTTATTTAAGAGAGCGAGTCTGAAAGGTGAGCCTCATCTCCACTCCTCGAAGATTTGTCTTGCTTTCTACCATATTATAAGCATGACATGCAAATAAATAAGTGCTGTGCAGTCTGTGTGGGTAGGCCTGCAGGATTTATTTCAGGTGCGAGAGGAACATACACGGAATACGAATTTCCGCAGGAGCTGCGGAGTAATGCCTTCCCTCTCCGTCTCAGCTGCCCGCTCCACCCAGTCTGCCTCCCTTTCCGTGGGAGCAGAGAGCGTCCCCTGATCAAAACATTAATGTGTCATGTCTCAACTCCCTATTTCTTGACTTATAGGTCTGGGGAGCGAGGAGGGGCAATGAAAAATGCAAAATGCGTCCCCAAAGTAGGTTGACTAGCCGGAATCGCTTAAAGTCGGATTCCCGCCGACAAAGGGAAGGGCGAGTTGCAGTTGACTTCCAGTAGGGGGGCGGCATCGGAAGTATGTTAACATTATCTCCAAAGATGCAAAATAGTGCAAAAAGTTTGCTGTCCTCCATCCGGTACGGGCCGTCGCCGGCTGGACGGGTCCCAAGGGGAGCCTCCTGGCTCTTGGGACCTATCCGCCTTGCCTGGCCCTCAGTTTCGGTGAGCCGCGTAAACTCCTAGAGTCAGGTGATGGAATCATAGAGGACCTTACTCCTTGACCGCCCAGGGCAGAAGGGAGAGTGAGGTCTCAGGTGCTGGCTCCATCTGAGGCAGTGGTTGCAGTAACAGTCACCGGGTTGGCCCTGAACAAGGCGGCCTCCGAAAGCTTCTCAACTCCCACCTGCGCTCGGTGACAACTCAGGCGGATCCGAGCCTGCCAGGATGAAGTCAGTATCCTCTTCCGCTACTTCTTTCCCTTTCTTACTCATTTTTGGGGTTGGGCGGAGAGGTAATTTCAGACCTAGAATGTTTCAGTCTCACAATAACCACTTGTATTCAGAACTTCCTTCGATATGTTTGGTCTGGATGAAAACACCTGAGAGTGAAAGATGATGCAAAAGAGAGTCGCAGAGGAAAGGGGAGGGGTGGGCGGGTGGAGTGAGGAAGGGGTGTGTGGGTGGCGGTGGGGGAGAGGAGATAGAGACCTAGAGGCAGCGGCGAGTAGAAAGGGTGGGGGCAGGTAAGGAGAGGAGGCAGAAGCGAGCGGAGAGGGGGAGAGACAGACAGGGGAGTGAGAGGCTGTTGTAGTAATTTGGTGGTTTGTTGGAGGGATGATATGAGGCTGAGAACGAGGACAGCCCTCTTCAATCTTTTGCAATCTCGGTGTCATTCAAGCACAACTTTATCTTTGAACCAGCATATCTGTTTCAATGATTTCCATAAGCACATAAATTATAATCTTCAGAGCCTTCAATATTTCTTTTGGTACTTTATTAAGTGTTATTGCAGAGGCCATTTATGAAGTGAATGATTCAACTTTTAATCTTCTGAACATTAAAGTGTGTTCCACTGAGTTTCCTTTTCCAAGGAATCTGAAATAACAAAAAGAAACTAAGCTCATTACATGAAAAAGTGACAAGCATTTTGCTCTCAGCCTGGCAAGTTGCCTTACTCACTTCAAAGGATGATAAACTAATTGTTTCCAGAGTTTATAAGTAATTAAGCTATTATTTGGGGAATTTATGTAACAGTTTTATTTACTATAGATTTTCTAGTCAGAATAGCCAGAGACAAGTCTTCAAAAATAACAAGATTTTAATAATTGAAAATGTGCCCTTATTGTTAACAATGAAGCTATTTTATTTTTAAAAGCATTGGAAAATGTAAATAAGTATAGTTTTCTTCCAGAGTATGTGATAGGTGGAGGACATTATGTGTAATTAAAGCTGAAAGGAAAATGAACGTGTAATGACTTCCAAAGATTAAGACATCTGTAACTACCAAGTTAGGTTTTTAAAGTTAATTTTAAAAGTCATTCAGCTTGATTCATCTAAATGTGTCAGTTAGGAAAATATATGTTATGTCCTTTTACAAGTCCACATAAAAAGTTTAAAATGAAAACTTTAAAAATCTTTTCAAATATAGTAAATATAGACTTTCCCCTCTATATTTCAACTCATGTTTGTCATTTAAAAATTAGTTTTGTCCTAAATGAAACAATATTTATTAAAAGAAAAAGTAAAACTTCAAAAGGAAATGATGAATTATTTTTAGAATTTCCACAAAATGTATGGTACTTTAATTGACATATTATTTATGTGTGCAAAAATTTACAATTTTGATATATTTTTTCCATCAAGGCGGCATCAACTTGGTTTTCATTTTTAGAAAAAGTCTTTTTCACTGTCACATAAAGAATTTCAGAACTAATAAGATCTTCATTTTAGAAGAAAACGTCTACAAAGAACAACAAGAAATAAATGTGAAAATCCAAATAAATGAGTACAAAATCTCACATAAAGTAAAATAAAATTTCTGGAAGTTGTTTGCAAAAAAATTAAATTGTGAGCTCTATTAATATCCACTCCCTTCACTACAAAAAGTGGGAGTGAGCTATAACAATCATTAGAAGGGGCAGACTCTCAGCCTAGCAAATATATATATATGAGCTATCCATTTCTTTCAAGTAAAATTCCTCTAAAATAAAAGTCTGGAGTTTACTGGAAATTATATACAAAATGTGCGGTGTGATTCAGGGTTGGTGTTGTTCTGTGAAGTCTGTGTAAACTGTGGCAGTTGAGACCTGTCGTTGTGTCCCAATGTCTGGTTCAGTATTTGCTGTAACGCATTTTCTTTATTCTAATAGAGTAGCATGCATTATTAAAAACAAAAACAAAAGTATTCCAGTTAGTAGCAATGCAATCTCAATTGTCTAACACCATGCCTTGAGTGACCTGATGGACACTAGGCACACTTGGATTCACTTAGGGCACGTCACTGTTTCAACTGACTTTATTACAGAAAGACAATGGTAACTTTGTTGCAGCTGGCACCTGCAGTATATCACACAACACAGGGGCCGCACCTTGCCAAGACAGCCGCCGCCATGAGAGCAGGAAGTCAACTCTAGGCAAATTTTATGGTAGGAACAAATTATTCTTTCTGCACATCCTCCACAATCTTAAGGAGACGATTAGAAGTCTGTTTTTTGGTTTCCTTGACGTAAAAATGTTGACATGTTAAGGATGCTGCAATAACTTTAATGGTTAAGAATGAACCATTATGGTACACTGAATTCAAGATGTCCATGACCATATAGTCCAGATGAGACGTACTGTTACACTATACCTATTGTTTAGTCCCTAAGTAGTGACCGACTCTTTTGTGACCCCATGGACTGTAGACTGGCAGGCTCCTCTGTCCATGGGATTTCCTAGACAAGAATACTGGAGTGGGTTGCTGTTTTCTTCTCCACGGGATTTTCCCGACCCAGGGATCAAACCTGCATCTCCTGCATTGGCAGGCAGATTCTTTACCACTGAGCCACCAGGAAGCCCAATGCCCAGGTCGAAAAGGCTCCTCTAGTGGTGATGGTGTGTGGTAGAGGTGGCACTCAACCAGGAACCAAACTTACAGGCACTCTTAGTATCCTACTTATCAGTGACCCAGCACTCCTGACTCTATGTCTAGAACATCATGTTATTTATCTTAAATTGATATTTTGCCCAACCTGTAGATGATATTAATTTGTTTCTGCTTTGTATATCACTTTGCACTGTAAAATGCAGTAGGGAATTGCTTTAAATGATATTAAATATAATAAGTTCCTCTCTCAAAACACCCCAGACTTTTTCCAGAGGAGTCCTGACTCCTAAGGGAATATGCCTCTATTCTCAAGTTGTGACCGTCTCTTAGAATCCTGCGATGATTTCCTTTGATTTTCCCAGCCTGGCCACCAGATAGGGCTTATTGTTTCAAAGCCGTGGCTAGAGTAATTAATAACCTCTATTGATTAAGTTGCTTCAGTGAAATAAAAGGTGACTTTTCCACCCACGACAGGACTATGATCCAGTCGACTGACAAACAGTACCCTTACTCCAAAGAGAAGAGGGGAGGCCAGCTGCTAGTATGCTTTTCCCTTTCATGAAAAAAATCCACAGCATGAAAAGAAAAACCATATTTTTACTAATTTTCTCTTAAATTCTGTGCTATTCTATTCTGGGTGTTGCTTTAAATTTTCATATGTTTCTACCGTAATACATGGAATCAATTTTAAGATTGAAAAAGCCCCATGTACGCACGCATGCACATGTGTGTGTTTTGAAATCTTGAGCACCTCATGTCCCCTAAACTGTGAGCAGGACACAGAGGGTGCTGCGATCAACAGGACATTGTCTCTGGTCTCAAGAGCTCAGCCAGGGTTGGAGCTGGTTAGGAAACCACAATCCCAACCCATCCCAGTATACACAGGAACCGTGGGGACACAAAAGTTAAACCAGTTACCTGGAGGAAGTATAGCCCCTGAGGGCGTTTGTGGTGGGCTCGTGACAGGAGGAACAGAGATCGGAAAGTATTTTTATATCCAAGTTCAACCAGGAAAACAGTAGCCACTCTGAGTGTTATATACAAGAGAACAAATTTCCTGTAGTGAGTTGATTACAGAGGGGGACAAAAGAGGCTTTGAAGGCAACCAGAGCTGAGCCATCTCAGAAGACTGTTTCCCCAGGTAGACCAAAGGGACAGAGGGAGCAGGGATCAGTCACCTGGTAGACGATGGAACCCAGGCAGCCTGTCTAATGGAGCTGGAGCTATGGCGGAGACAAGAAAGGGAAAAGTAGTCTGCAATCTTGCCTTTCACTCTCTCATCCATCACCAGGACCTCCTTTCAGTTAAAACCAGCAGGGAACCAGCTGTTGCAAACCCGGGAAACATCAGATGGCCCTCCTGGAGTATAGAGCAGGGACAAGGAGAAGCTTTGATTGTGAACAGTACCAGGAACAACAGAGCTTCTAGGCAGATGTGACCCTTCAGCGGTCTTTTCTTTTTCTAAGTGAAAAGGATCATTGTTAATTTCTGAATGGACTAGTTTGAGAATGTTAAAGGAGTATAAGGGTACTCTAGTCAAGGCACTGAGTTGGGAGAATACATGGCTTACCTAAAAATGGCCAGTTTGCCAGTGTGGCTGGAGCAGAGAAGCAGGAGGAGATATCATAGGACATGAGTTGAAAATTGTAATAGCTAACCAGCCCATCCTAAAGGAGATCAGTCCTGGGTGTTCATTGGAAGGACTGATATTGAAGCTGAAACTCCAATACTCTGGGCACCTGATGCTAAAAGCTGACTTATTTGAAAAGACCCTGATGCTGGGAAAGATTGAGGGCAGGAGGAGAAGGGGATGACAGAAGATGAGATGGTTGGATGGCCTCACCAACTCAATGGACATGGGTTTGGATGGATTTCAGGAGTTGGTTATGGACAGGGAGGCCTGGCGTGCTGCGGTTCATAGTGTAGCAAAGAGTCAGACATGACTGAGCAACTGAACTGAACTGAATGGTGTGAAGATCACCTTATATCTAATGGCTAATGGTGTAAAGGAGGCCAACATACCTGCCTCCTGAGAAATCTATATGCAGGTCAAGAAGCAACAGTTAGAACTGGGCATGGAACAACAGACTGGTTTCAAATTGGCAAAAGAGTATGTCAAGGCTGTGTATTGTCACCCTGCTTATTTAACTTAAATGCAGAATACATCATGTGAAATGCTTGGCTGGATGAAGCACAAACTGGAATCAAGATTGCTGGGAGAAATATCAATAACCTCAGATATGCAGATGACACCACCCTTATGGCAGAAAGCAAAGAAAAACTAAAAAACCTGTTGATGAAAGTGAAAGAGGAGAGTGAAAAGCCTGGCTTAAAACTCAAACAATCAAAATATGAGATCATGACATCCAGTCCCATCACTTCATGGCAAATAGATGGGGAAACAATGGAAACAGTGAGAGACCAAATTTTGGGGGCTCCAAAATCACTGCAGGTGGTGATTGCAGCCATGAAATTAAAAGACGCTTACTCCTTGGAAGAAAAGCTGTGACCAACCTAGACAGCATAAGAAAAAGCAGAGACATTACTTTGCCAACAAAGGTCCATCTAGTTAAAGCTATGGTTTTTCCAGTAGTCATGTTTGGATGTGAGAGTTGGACTATAAAGAAAGGTGAGTGCCAAAGAATTGATGCTTTTGAACTGTGGTGTTAGAGAAAACTCTTGAGAGTCTCTTGGACTGCAAGGAGATCCAGCCAATCCATCCTCATGGAAATCAGTTCTGAATATTCACTGGAAGGACTGATGCTGAAGCTGAAACTCCAATACTTCAGCCACCTAATGCAAAGAACTGACTCCTTCGAAAAGACCCTGATGCTGGAAAAGATTGAAGGCAGGAGGAGAAGGGGACAAGAGAGGATGAGATGGTTGGATGGCATCACCGACTCAATGGACATGAGTTTGAGTAAGCTCTAGGAGTTGGTGATGGACAGGGAAGCCTGGCATGCTGCAGTTCATGGGGTCACAAAGAGTTGGACATGGCTGAGCAACTAACTGAACTGAATGGTGTGAAATGACCAATGGCTTCTGTAGCAGCTCAACTTGTTAGCAACCATTAACCCCCAGAGGCCAGGGTAAAACAGATTATAGGGACTAACACTGCAAAAACAGAGACATAGGTCTCTGTACAGGTGCACTGGAGCCCATTGGCACATAACATTCCTGCAAAGAAACACAGGCAATCTTCTTGACTACCTTAATTTATACTGCTGTTCAAATTAGCCACGAAGCCAGTGTCATTTTCATGAACAAATTAGAAATTGTTCTCTAATTCCAAGGAGATATCCCTATAGCCAGTTTGGTGTTCAGAGGGCTAAAACAAAGATTTTTATCTACTCCTACATATTAAAAATAATTTGATCGTGACTTCACAGATTTCAAGCTCATGAATGATAGCCTGAAGGAGATGGGGCTAGAACTAGAGAGATAAGAAACCATCAAGGAAGCTGTTGTGATAACAGTGAAGTGCAGGAGTAAGAGTGATGGATAAGATAAGATATTTAGGAGATAGGAGGCTAGTATGGATATGCAGACGGAGGATAAAGAGAAGTTGAAAGCAAGAGAATGGTTTCTGGTTTAGAAAGTTGGGCAGACTGTGATTCCATTTACTGTGGCAGTAACTTTAGAAGAGGGGGCATGTTGGAAAGAAGAATGATAGCCTGGTTTTAGACATTTTGAGTTTAAGAAACTGGTGGGTTATCAAGATAAGATGTTCATTAGGAAGATGAAGACATAGCATTTTAGTAAGCAGGTGTGGGCTGGAGGTAAAAATTTAAGAGGAGCCATTAAAGTAGATAAAATCATTCTGGATCTCTTTCAAGAAGTTTATCAAGAAGGAAAGGCTAGGTGTAGGGCTGTCAATAAAGGGGAACATGATGGGGGAAGGATATCTGATTTTGAAGATGGGGAAAGCTTGGGTGTATTTGCATAATGAGGGGAAAGAGGAGGGAATGTTGAAATTGGAGCAGAGAGGTGTTAAATATTGGGGACATCTATCAGCAGGGTGGAAGATTAGGCTCTGAATCAGCAGTGGGATACACCAGCTCCTAAGACTGAAGGCAAGGGAAGGCTATAGGTACATGCTCACGTATATGTAGAGGGTGGTGGAGAAAAAACTTGGGGGCAGTTCACAGCTGGTAATATTAATTTTCTATTTTGAGATATGGAGTAGTCACTTGATGATGAGTGAGGGATTAGGAGGGTAACCAGGTTTTTGCATTGAAAGTCCCACTCCTGATGCCAGGGATCCCTCTTAGTCCTGGACACACCAGGAAGATTGGTCACCCTAAGGGTAGCAGAAAGAGAAGGACTTGAGAAGGTTAAATGTTAATATCACAATGGAGAATGGGAGAGGGAGCTGATGAGAAATGCAAAGCTCACTGCCAGTGTCAAGACCACAAATAGGATTGGAGACCCAAGGGTAGGGTTTTGTGCATGGCTGTGGGATTTTCTTCAGCAAGGCTTATGCAATTTGAGTAGTTTTATCTCAGGAAGGAGTGTGTTAACTCATCCTTGTGTGTGTGTGGAGGACTTTTTGCCACACACAGTCTGCAGTGTGAGAGGTCTCATTCTGAGGGCAGGAAAACAGTGAAACTGAATGTCAGTGTCACCAGAGATAAAGTCACCTGTTAGGTGGAAGGTTTTGCTGTCAGTGGTGTATGGCATTATTCTTTCTTCATCATTGATGTCATTGTGTTATGTTTACATAATTGATGACTGGTGGAGTTACAACATTCCATAATATCTTGAGGCACCTGTGAGATCTAGTCATGATTTCATAATATATCCTCTCTCTAGAAGAGTGACTCAGAGACTGTAGTCTTTAAGCAGTGTCTTGAGGTAAGAAGGAGGAGGCTAAATGCCCTCACCCAGCATGTCTACTGCAGGCTCTCTCCACATGCCCTGCAAAAGACATGCCATGGAAATGTTTGCCTTTGTCATTGACTAGATTGTATACTTTTCTATTTGGTAGTATTTTCACCTTTGTTGGTTATAGAAACAAAGAGAAAGGTAGCCATATGGTTGTCTAGCTGGTAACAGGGCAAATGGGGCAATCAACTCCACTCAGTTCAGTTCAGTAGCTCAGTCATCGGTTGCCATCCAACCATCTCATCCTCTGTCATCTCCTTTATCTCCTGCCTTCAATCTTTCCGAGCATCAAGTCTTTTCCAGTGAGTCAGTTCTTTGCATCAGATGGTCAAAGTATTGGAGCTTCAGCTTCAACATCAGTCCTTCCAATGAATATTCAGGACTGATTTCCTTTAGGATTGACTGGTTTGATCTCCTTGCAGGTCTGGTTTGAACTCCAATCAGTTCACTTCAGTCACTCAGTCATGTCCGACTCTTTGTGACCCCATGAATTACAGCACGCCAGGCCTCCCTGTCCATCACCAACTCCTGGAGTTCCTTAGACTCATGTCCATCGAGTTAGTGATGCCATCCAGCCATCTCATCCTCTGTTGTCCCCTTCTCTGCCTGCCCCCAATCCCTCCCAGCATCAGAGTCTTTTCCAATGAGTCAACTCTTTGCATAAGGTGGCCAAAGTACTAGAGTTTCAGCTTTAGCATCATTCCCTCCAAAGAAATCCCAGGGCTGATCTCCTTTAGAATGGACTGGTTGGATCTCCTTGCAGTCGAAGGGACTCTCAAGAGTCTTCTCCAACACCACAGTTCAAAGCATCAATTCTTTGGCACTCAGCTTTCTTCACAGTCCAACTCTCACATCCATACATGACCACTGGAAAAACCATAGCCTTGACTAGACGGACCTTTGTTGGCAAAGTAATGTCTCTGCTTTTGAATATGCTATCTAGGTTGGTCATAACTTTTCTTCCAAGGAGTAAGCGCCTTTTAATTTCATGGCTGCAGTCACCATCTGCAGTGATTTTGGAGCCCCTCAAAATAAGTTGATTCAAATACATATCTGGAGTACTGCTTTTACTTTTTCAGAAAAATAAAATTGGATAGCTTCCAAATAGGTAAAAAGATGTTTTCTCTACATTTTTTTCTGTAATTAGAATAAGCCAGTACCTCTAAACTTATAGTGGGGGGCAGAAATAGGATATAAGGGGAACCATGCCAACATGAGTTTGGTGAAAATTTGAAACTCAGCTTGGCTTAGGGAAGGTTTACACATACCATCTGAAATTGGTTTCAGCTTCGCTCAGAGACTCTTCATCAATGGGCTAAGGATTTAGGCAATAGGAACTTTATGGGCTAGATCATGGACAGAGGAGCCTGGTGGGCCACAGTCCATGCCGTCGCAAAGAGTCGGCCATGATTGAGCACACACACACAGATTATGTCCATCCCTGCAAAATTCATATGTTAGAATCCTAATGAAGGGTTACTTCAGTTCAGTCACTCAGTCGTGTCCGACTCTTTGCGACCCCATGAATCGCAGCACACCAGGCTTCCCTGTCCATCACCTGACCTTTGTTGGCAAAGTAATGTCTCTGCTTTTGAATATGCTATCTAGGTTGGTCATAACTTTTCTTCCAAGGAGTAAGCGCCTTTTAATTTCATGGATGCAGTCACCATCTGCAGTGATTTTGGAGCCCAGAAAAATAAAGTCTGACACTGTTTCCACTGTTTCCCCATCGATTTCCCATGAAGTAATGGGACCAGATGCCATGATCTTCGTTTTCTGAATGTTGAGCTTTAAGCCAACTTTTTCACTCTCCTCTTTCACTTTCATCAAGAGGCTCTTTAGTTCCTCTTTACTTTCTGCCATAAGGGTGGTGTCATCTGCATATCTGAGGTGATTGACATTTCTCCCAGCAATCTTGATTCCAGCTTGTGTTTCTTCCAGTCCAGCGTTTCTCATGATGTTCTCTGTATATAAGTTAAATAAGCAGGGTGACAATATACAGCCTTGACGTACTCCCTTTCCTATTTGGAACCAGTCTGTTGTTCCATGTCCAGTTCTAACTGTTGCTTCCTGACCTGCATACAGATTTCTCAAGAGGCAGGTCAGGTGGTCTGATAGTCCCATCTCTCTCAGAATTTTCCACAGTTTATTATGATCCACACAGTCAAAGGCTTTGGCATGGTCAATAAAGCAGAAATAGATGTTTTTCTGGAACTCTCTTCCTTTTTCCATGATCCATCGGATGTTGTCAATTTGATCTCTGGTTCCTCTGCCTTTTCTAAACCAGCTTGAGCATCTGGAAGTTCATGGTTCACGTATTGCTGAAGCCTGGCTTGGAGAATTTTGGGCATTACTTTACTAGCATGTGAGATGAGTGCAATTGTGCAGCAGTTTGAACATTCTTTGGCATTGCTTTTGTTTGAAATTGGAATAAAAACTGACCTTTTCCAGTCCTGTGGCCACTGCTGAGTTTTCCAAATTTGCTGGCATATTGAGTGCAGCACTTTCATAGCATCTCTTTCAGGATTTGAATCAGCTTAACTGGAATTCCATCACCTCCACTAGCTTTGTTCATAGTGATGCTTTCTAAGGCCCACTTGACTTCACATTCCAGGATGTCTGGCTCTAGATGAGTGATCACACCATCATGATTATCCAAGTCATGAAGATCTTTTTTGTACAGTTCTGTGTATTCTTGCCACCTCTTCTTAATGTCTTCTGCTTCTGTTAGGTCTAGACCATTTCTGTCCTTTATTGAGCCCATCTTTGCATGAAATGTTCTCTTGGTAACTCTGGTTTTCTTGAAGAGATCTCTAGTCTTTCCCATTCTGTTGTTTTCCTCTAATTCTTTGCATTGATCGCTGAAGAAGGCTTTCTTATCTCTTCTTGCTATTCTTTGGAACTCTGCATTCAGATGCTTATATCTTTCCTTTTCTCCTTTGCTTTTTGCCTCTCTTCTTTTCACAGCTATTTGTAAGGCCTCCCCAGACAGCCATTTTGCTTTTTTGCATTTCTTTTCCATGGGGATGGTCTTGATCCCTGTCTCCTGTACAATGTCATGAACCTTATTCCATAGTTCATCAGGCACTCTATCTATCAGATCTAGGCCCTTAAATCTGTTTCTCACTTCCACTGTATAATCATAAGGGATTTGATTTAGGTCATACAAGTGTAAAAATATTTAGATCTTAAGTTAGGTTCAGTTCAGTTACTCAGTTGTATCTGACTCTGCGATCCCTTGGACTGCAGCACGCCAGGCTGTCCATTACCCAGTTGTCCATCACCAACTCCTGGAGCCTACTCATGTCCATCATGTCTGTGATGCCATCTAACCATCTTATTCTCTGTTTTCCCCTTCTCCTCCTGCCTTCTATCTTTCCCAGAATCAGGATCTTTTCCAATGAGTTGGTTCTTTGCATCAGGTGGACAAAATATTGGAGTTTCAGCTTCAGCATTCCAAAGAATATTCAGGACTGATTTCCTTTAGATCTTAAAAATTGTGAAGATACTAAATATCAGATCTTGTGGAACTTAAAAAAAGTGTAGCTTTAGCTATGTATATAAGAAAACAAGACAGCCTCAAAGTTAATGAGCTGTATGTCTAACTTAAGAAGGTAGGAAAAAACAATAGAATAAAACAAAAGAAAGGAGAAACAGATATTATGAATGAAAAGGGAGGAGTAACTTCACATAGAAATTTAAAGATAAGAATATACTATTGGCAATTATATGCCGATCTGGAGACAAAATAGGCAAATTCTTGGAAAATTGAAAGTGCTGCCTAAAAAGTAAAAACAAAGCATCAGTCCCAGATGGTTTTACAGATGAGTACTATAACATTTTCAAAGACCTTATCATTCCATCTTATACAACTTTCATGTAGTAGAAAAAGAAGGAATATAACTTATTCTACGAGGACTGCACTACCCTGATACCAGAGCCAAAGATACATTGAGGAAGGACGAAAGAAGGGAGAAAGGGAAATTTAATCTGAAAAATCTATAGACAATATGGTTCCAGTTCTATGATATTCTTGAAAAGGCAAAATTATCAAAACAGTAAAAAGATCAGTGGTTGCTAGAGGTTAGATTAGGAGGCGTGACGAACAGGCAATATACAGAGGATTTTTAGAGCACTGGAAGTGGTCTGTATGATAGCATAGTGATGGAGACTCATCTCCATACATTTATCAGAACCCATAGAACATGTAATAACAAGAGTAAACTCTAATGTATACTGTGAATTTTGGATGATTGTGATATGTCAATGTAGGTTCTTTGACTGTAACAAATGTCCCACTCTGGTAGGGGATGCTAATGATGGTGGAGGCTATCCATGTGTGAGAGGAGTATGTGGGAAATCTCTGTTCTCCCCTCAATTTCACTGTGAATCAAAAACTGCTGTTAAAAAAAGTGTTAGAAAAAGAGAGAAATTAAAACAATATGGAAAAAAATTTAATTAAAAATTTTAGTTCTCTATAAGATTTTTAAAAGAAAGGAGAATGTCAATCTAGAAACTGAGAGATGATTTTTGCAAGATCTGCTGATGATAATGAGTTTGATCAAGAATATATAAAGCACTCATACAAAATAATAAGAAAAGCACGTGTAACCCAATAAAAAATTACCCAAAGATATGAAGAGGCATTTCACGGAAGAGGAAACACATATCACTCACAAATACATGAGGAAATGGTCAGCATCATTAGTGACAAGAAAATGCCAATTAATTAGCACTACAGTGAGAAGCATTTAATACTCATCCAACTGGCAAAAATGAAAAAAATCTGACAATACAGAAAGTTGGAGTGGATATGATTCCAGAGGATCTCTTTTTTAAACACTGCCAGTAGGAATTTAAATTGATATAACCATGTGGTCCATGGGGTTGTGAGGAGTCGGACATGACTGAGCAACTGAACTGAACTGAACTGAACCATAGTAGAACACAATTCAGGATGAACTCCTAAAGTTTATCAACTTTTTTGAGCCAACAATTCTACTCCTAGCTATATGAGAAATTCACATATGTACAACATGAGAAATTCACATATGTACAACAGGAAGTATCCACAAGAGTGTTCATAGCAATACTGTTCACAATAGCAAAAATCAGTGAATGATTAAATGGAGATACTTGGATGAAAAAGAAGCCCATGGTAGACAAGATAAATGAACTAATGTGATACGCAACCATATGGATGAATCTTAATAGTATATTATTAAGTGAAAATTGTAAGGCCCCAAAATTTACACTTTTTTAACAAAAATAAAATATGTGCAATTTAAACAAATATATATGCAGTTAAACTATACAGAAAGAAAGTTTAAAAAGTGATGAATACCAGCTTATGAATGATCGTTAACTTGAGTTGGGACAGGAAGGGGAATAGAATAGAGAGAGATCATGCAATTTTGTTGTTGTTCAGGCACTAAGTTGTATCCCACTCGTTGCCACCCCATGGACTGTAGCATGCTAGGCTCCTCTGTCCTCCACTATCTTCTTGAGTCGGACATGCTATCTAAACATCTCATCTTCTGTTGCCTCCTTCTCCTTTTGCCTTCAATCTTCTCAGCATCAGGTGTTTTCCAATGACTTGGCTCATCTAATCAGTTGGCCAAACTATTAGAGCTTTAGCATCAGTACTTGCAATGAATATTCAGGGTTGATTTCCTTAGGACTGACTACTTTGATCTCCTCATAGTCCAGAGGACTCTCAAAAGTCTTCTCCAGCACCACAATTTGAAAGCATCAATTTTTCACCCCCCAGCCTTCTTTATGATCCAACTCTCACATCCATACATGACTACTGGAAAAACCACAGCTTTAATTACATGGACTTTTGTTGCTAAAGTGATGTGTCTGATTTTTAATATACTGTTGAGGTTTGTCATAGCTTTCCTTTCAAGGAGCAAGTGTCTTTTATTTTCAAGGCTGCTGTCATGGTCTACAGTGATTTTGGAGCCCAAGAAAATAAAATCTGTCACTGCTTCCACCTTTCCCCCTTCTATTTGTCATGAAGTGGTGAGACCAGATGCCATGACCTTGGTTTTTTGAATGTTGAGTTTCAAGCCAGCTTTTTCACTCTCCTCTTTCATGCTCATCAAGAAGCTCTTTATTTCCTCTTTTATGTAGTTAAATGCAGGTTATTTTCAAGGTTTAAGCTTTTGTTTTGGATATTGAGTTCACAGATGCTTATGTAATTATCAGAACTAAATAACCAACTAAGTAATTTACTATCCATTTCAGTTATTTATTATTGCCTAACAAGTCACTCCAAGGTAAATGGCTCAGCAGAACAGTTGTTATTATCATACTTCATGCTTCTCTGTGTTGGGAATTTAGACAGTGCACAGAGGGGCTTGTTTCTGTTCCACAATGGCTTGGGTCCCTTGAAGTGAGTTCAAGTAGCAGGGGGTGGGAACAATGAGGGGCTGACCAGGAATTTCTCTCTTTATCTCCATGGGGCTAGGATTCCTCACAGTATGGCAGCCCCAGAGCGGCTGGACTTCTTCTGCAGTGGCTGAGGACTCTAGAGTGACTAGGTAGAAGTTATAAGGCTTCTTATGATGTTGCCTCATAAATCAAGGAAAAGGGAAGAACAACTCCATCTCCTTCCACTTCTGGAGAGGTAGGAAGGATGAGGAAGAGAGGCATTGATGATAATCATCTTCACATACAAGCCTGCAGGAAGACTGTATCATAAATAGATATATTCTCTCCTAATTAACCTATTACTTTGATATGATTCTCACCAGAACTCGAAGATCTAAAATTTATATGGAAGTTCAGTAAAATAGAATAGTCAAGAATATTGTAAAAAAGAGAAGTAATGAGAAGATACTTTTTCATCCAGGTATATAATGTATGTTCTTGGGGAGAGGGAAGGGAGAGGGGTAATATAAAGACAGGGGATTAACAGGTGCAAACTATCCTGTGTAAAATAAGCTACAAAGATATATTGTAAAACACATATATTTTATTTTAACTAAATATTTTATTATAACTAAAATTGGGGTAGGCTTCAACAATATGTGAACTGAGAACTTCCCAAAGTACAACATGGACTTACAATATGGCAGAGGAACCAGCGATCAAATTCTCAACATCCTTTGTATCATAGAAAAAGCAAAGGAATTCCAGAAAAACATTTACTTCTGCTTCATTGACTATATGAAATCCTTTAACTTTGTGGATCACAACAAACTGTGGAACATTCTTAGAGATGGAATACCAGACCACCTTATGTGCCTCCTGAGAAACCTGGATGCTGATCAAGAAGCAACAGCTAAAACCAGACATGAAACAATGAACTGGCTCCACATTAGCAAAGGAGTACATCAAGGCTGTATATTGTCACCCTGCATATTTAACTTATATGCAGAGTACATCATGTGAAATGCTGGGTGGGATGAATCACAGGCTGGAATTAAGATTTCAAGGAAAAATATCAACAATTTCAGATATGCAGATGATATCACCCAAATGGAACAAAGCAAAGAGGAACTAAAGAGCCTCTTGAAGGTGAAGAAGGAGAGTGAAAAAGCTGGCTTGAAACTCAGCATTAAAGAACTAAGATCATGGCATCCAGTTCCATCATTTCATGGCAAATAGACATGGGAAAAGGAAAATAATGCCAGATTTTATTTTCTTGGGCTCCAAAATTCCTGACCACAGTGACTGCAGCCATGAAATTAAGACACTTGCTCCTTGGAAGAAAAGCTATGACAAACCTCAACAGTGTATTAAAGAGCAGAGAGATCATTTTGCTGACCAAAGTCCATATAGTCAAAGCTATGACTTTTTCAGCAGAAAAAGTGATCTCAGTTCTTTCCAAGGCAAAGCATTCAACATCACAGTAATCCAAGTCTATGCCCCAACTGCTGATGTGGAAGAAGCTCAAGTTGAATGGTTCTATGAAGACCTAGATCTTCTAGAACTAACACCAAAAAAAGATGTCCTTTTCATCATAGGGGTTTGTAATGCAAAAGTAGGAAGTCAGAGACATCTAGAATAACTGGCGAGTTTGGCCTAGGAGGACAAAATGAAGTAGGGCAAATCCTAACAGAGTTTTGTCAAGAGAATTCATTGGTCATAGCAAATACCCTTTTTCAACAATACAAGAGATGACTCTACATATGGGCATCACCAAATAGTCAATATCCAAATCAGACTGATTATATTCTTTGCAGCCAATGATGGAAAAACTCTATACAGTCAGCAAAAACAAGACCTGGAACTGACTGTGGCCCAGATCATGAGCTCTTTACTGCAAAATTCAGGCTTAAATTGAAGAAAGTAGGGAAAACTACTAGGCCATTCAGGCATGACTTAAATCAAATCCCTTATGATTATATAGTGCAGGTGAAGAATAGATTCAGGGGATTAGATCTGGTAGACAGAGTGCCTAAAGAACTATAGACAGAGGTTTGTAATGATGTATAGGAGGCAATGACCAAAGCCATCTTAAAGAAAAAGAAATTCCAGAAGACAAAGTGTTTGTCTGAGGAGGCTTTACAAATAGCTGAGGAAAGAAGAGGAGTGAAAGGCAAGGAGAAAGGGAAAGGTACACACGGCTGTATGCAGAGTTCCTGAGAACAGCAAGGAGAAATAAGGAAATCTTCTTAAATGAACAGTGCAAAGAAGTAAGGAAAACAATAGAATGGGAAAGACTAGAGATATCTTTAAGAAAATCAGAGATGCCAAGGGAACGTTTCATACATCCATGGGCACAATAAACGACAGAAATGGTAAGGACCAGAAGCAGAAGATTTTAAGAGGTGGCAAGAATACACCGAAGAACTATACAAAAAAGATCTTAATGACCCAGATAACCATGATGGTATGATCACTCACCTAGAGCCAGACATCCTGGAATTCGAAGCCAAGTGGGCCTTAGGAAACATTACTATGAACAAAGCTAGTGGAGGTGATGGAATTCCATTTGAGCTATTTCAAATCCTAAAGATGATGCTGTTAAAATGCTGCAATCAATATGTCAGTAACTTTGGAAAATTCAGAAGTGGCCACCAGAATGGATAAAATCAGGTTTCATTCCAATCCCAAAGTAAGGCAATGCCAAAAAATGTTCAAACTACCATATAATTGTACTCATTTTTACATGCTAGCTTCCCTTGTAGCTCAGCTGGTAAAGAATCTGCCTGCAATATGGAAGCCTGGGTTTGATCCCTGGGTTGGGAAGATCCCTTGGAGAAGGGAAAGGCTACCCACTCCAGTATTCTGGCCTGCAGAATTCCATGGACTGTGTAGTCCACGGGTTCACAAAGAGTCGGACACGACTGAGCCACTTTCACGTTCGTGTTCAAAGTTATGCTCAAAATTCTTCAAGCTAGGCTTCAGCAGCCCCTGAAGTGAAAACTTCCAGATGTACAAGCTGGGCTTAGAAAAGGCAGAGGAACCAGGGATCTAATTGCCAACATTCATTGGATTCTAGAGAAAGCAACAGAATTCCAGAAAAACTACTTCTGCTTCATTGACTATGTGAAAGCCTTCATTGACTATGTGAAAGACTGCATGGAAAATTCTCAAAGATATGGGAAAGCCAGACCACCTTACCTGTCTCCTGAGAAACCTGTATGCAGATCAAGAAGCAACAATTAGAACTGGACATGGAACAACTGACTGGTTCCAAATTGAGAACGGAGTATGTCAGGCTGTCTATTGTCACCCTGCTTCTTTAACTTATATGCACAGTACAGGGTATTGAAAAGCAGAGAAATCAGTTTTCCAGCAAAACTTCCAATAGTCGAAACTATGGTTTTTCCATGTGAGAGTTGATTCATAAAGAAGCCCGAGGGCTGAAGAATTGATGCTTTCAAATTATAGTGCTGGAGAGGGCTCTTCAGAGTCCTTTGGACTGCAAGGAGATCAAAGGAGTTAATCCTAAAGGAAGTCAACTCTGAATATCCATTGGAAGGACTGATGCTGAAGCTCCAATACTTTGGCCACCTGATGGGAAGAGCCAGCTCATTGGAAAAGACCCTGATGCTGGGAAAGATTGAGGGCAGGAGAGAAAGGGGAGACACAGGATGAGTGGTTAAATAGCATTACCGATTCAATGGATTAAATCTGAAGAAACTCCCGGAGATAGTGAAGGATAGAAGCCTGGCGTGCTGCAGTCTGTGGGGTCACAAAGATTCAGACATGACTTAGAGACTGAACGACAGCAATATACTGTGCTCATGTAACTTATATAATACTGGACATCAACTGTATTTCAATTAAAAGAAATTAAAGCAAAAAAGTGGAGCAAATAGAAAGTTCAGACCCAAACAGATCTTTATAATGATTTAGCATAAGATAAAGATGAGGTTGCTTTCAATAAGGAAAGGACAGGCTATCGACATAATTGACTTCTTTTTTAAGAAAAAATATGGTTGGATTCTCTTCTTTATTACTTACTTTGAAATAAACTTCAAAATGAATACATATTTAAATAAAACAATTAAAAGAGAATGTAGAATATTATTTTCACTGTTTCAGAATGGAGAAGACTCTTCACCCTTGATGGTGAAAGCAATGAAACAAGATACTGACAGATTTGTCTACATAGAAAGTACAAATTTGTGCTGTAAAATTATCATTCTGAAACAATTAAAAGATATCAAACTAGAATTTTTTTGCAATAAAAGTACATAAAGAGTTCATATTCTCTATATACAACACTTAAAATCAGAAAGAAAATGAACAGTGTAACTGTAAAAAAATTGGCAAATTACACAAGCAATTTACCAAAGAGGCAATGCATGCATGCACGCTAAGTCTCTTCAGTTATGTCCAACTCTGTGCAACCCCACGGACAGCAGCTCATCAAGCTCCTCTGTCCACGGAATTCTCTAGGCAAGAGTACTGGAGTGGGTTGCCATTTCCTTCTCCAAAAGAGGCAATAAATATATGAAAAAAGTTATTATTCACTTAAAAATGCAAAATGAGATATCTTCTCCCTTAACAGATTGACAACGGTTAAAAGGAGTAAAACTGCACAGTGCTTATCAGAGTATACAGAAATGGTCACATTCATACCCCGTTGGGGTGTTTAAAACATGGAGGGCATTTAGACCATCTCTACCAAAAGTCTTAAAATGCAAGCATACCCTTTGACACCGTAATTCCACTTCTGGGAAGGAGTTTATCCTAAGGAGATAACTGGAGAACTTCAAGTTAAACATGGTGGGTTTAAAACAAGAAAAAATTGGTTTATTCTGCCCCTCTCCTGAAACCACACTAGCCTGATACAAAGTTAAAAGAGAAGTGTAAAGTAACAAGGAGATGACAGTAGGGCAGAGCTGTCAACATAGCTTTGGAAGTTGAAAATAGATGAATGAACAGAGAATGGCGAACTGAACACATGCATTTGATTTTGCTCTCTTCCAAATATCCCACGAAAGCTACAGTAAAAGGACTGTTTAAAAGGACTTGAACCCAGAAGAGTGGGGAGAATGGGAGAAGAGAAAGGAGGAACACAATTTTGTAAGCTAGAAAGTCAATGGGTGAGTCATAATTTACTTGGTGAATCTGAGAAAGCTGAGAACTCACCTGGTTTATACCACAGAATCTTCAAAGGACACAAGAATCGGAGGCCCCAGTTTCTCTGGAAGGAAGTGGGGGAAGGAATGTATGTGACTAACATAGGGAGGATTGTTTGAAAGCCACTTAAGAGGCAATTAGATCCCTATGCCCCCTCTTCAACTCTGGTCACTGAGTTCCTGCCTCTCCCCTATGCCAGCAGATGACTGGAGGTTTATTCTCCTTGGAGAAGGCTGTTTGCATTCCTTGACTTGTGGCTATGTTATGCCAGTCTCTGCTGCCATGGTCACACTGCCTCTTCCTCTTCTGTGTCAATCTTCCTTTGCATAAGGATACTTATGATAGCGTTTAAGTGAAAGTATTAGTGGTTCAGCTGTGTCCGACCCTCTGCGGCCCCATAGACTGTAGCCAACCAGGCTCCTCCATCCATGGAGTTCTCCAGACAAGAATACTGGTGTGGGTTACCATTCCCTTCTCCAGGGAATCTTCCCCACCAAGGAACTGAACCTGGATCTTCTGTATTGCAGGCAGATTCTTTACTGTGTGAGCCACCAGGGAAGCCCATAATAGCATTTAAGACTCACTTAAATAACCAAGGATTATCTCTTCATCTCAGAATCACTTGATCTCACCTGAAAAGGTTCTTTTTTTCCAAATCATATAACATTTATAGATTTCAGGAATTAGGATATGAGTATCTTTTAGGGGACAGTTTTTCATCCTGCCAAATATGCTAAATTAAATTTATTAATTTGCAAATGTTAAACTAACTTTCCATTTCTAGAATAAACCCTATTTTGATTGTACTGTATTACCCTTTCTGAAAATACATTGTTGGATTCAATTTACTAAAAATGTTAATGGATGTTTTCTAGGCCAAATATCATGACTATCACAAAGGACATTTGTCTAAAACTTTCTTTACTCTCTGTTAGGTTTAGATATCATGGTTGTGATGTCAGTTTTCATTTCATGTATTTTGAATAACCAGATTTTGGTTTCATTGGTTTTTCTTCATCGTTTTTCCACTTCCTTCTAAAAATTGATTTCTGTTCCTTATTATTGCCTTCCTCTTTTTAACTTGGGTTTAATTTGACTGTTGTTTGTTTCATTATTTTAGTTTCTTAAACTTAAACCATTAGTTTGCAACCATTTCCCACCTTGTTCCCTCATATATAATCATTTAATGTACAAAATTCCCTCAAAAGAATATTTTACTTGTAACTTAATTATTTTGATTGACTGTATTTTCACTTTTATTTAATTCAAATTATACTTTTATTTTGCTTGTGAATTCTTTGAAAGATAGGTTATTTATAACTGTGTTATTGTCAAAATATTTGGAAATCTCTCAGAGTTTTTCTGTCACTGACTTATAGTTTAATTCTGGGTGGTAAGACATATTCTTAAATTTATTGAGATTTTGTTTTATGGTCCAGAATATAGTCTATCTTCCAGGACTCCATATGCCCTTGAAAAGAATTTGTATTTTGCTATATTAAATGGTGTGATCTATAAATGTAAATTAAATCAGATTAGTTGACTTAAGTCAAATCTTCCATATTACTAATTTTCTACTTGTCTTATTCAGTTACTGAATGAGGGCTGTTGGAAAATTATAGCTATCTCTTCTTTCAGTTATATACTTTTATTTCATCTGGTTTGAAAATTTTTATGTTCTCTCAATGAATTTGTCCTTTTATTCTGTCTTTATCCCTGGTAGTATTCCTGCTCTGAAGTCTACTATATATGATATTAAGGGAGCTATTCCAGCTTTCTTATGAATAGTGTTTGCAAGATACATCTTTTTCATAATTTTGCTTTTAACCTGTGTTTTTGTATTTACAGTGGGTTTATTAAAGAGGATATATTATTGGGTCTTGCTTTAAAAGAAAAATCAAATCAGATAGTCTCTTCTTTTTAACTTGTATGTGTAGATCATTTATAATAAATGTACATTTCAATATTTTTCAGCTTAAATTTACCAACTTCCTCCTTGTTTTCTTCTAACTCCAACTGCTATTTATTTCTTTTTTCCCTCTTTTCTTCCTTCTCTGGTTTAAATTTTTAAAACTGTATCCCTACTTGGCTTTTTACTCTACCTCTTTGCTTTATCTTTTAGCTATTGCTCTATGGTTTGCTATAAATGTCTTTCGTTGTCATCATGAAGTCACTCAGTCGTGTTCAACTCTTCATGACCCCATGGACTGTGCCCACCAGGCTCCTCCATCCATGGAATTTTCTAGGCAAGAGTACTGGAGTGGGTTGCCATTTTTATGCTTAATATTATAGTATAATTAAAAATAATACATAACCTCACATGTATTTGTAGGAAACTAGAAATAGTATAATATCATTACCCTCTCCATCCTTTATACTATTTTCCATAATTTTCCTTATACATATCTGTAAATGGAATGATAGATTGTTATTATTTTTCCTTTAATAACCTATCATCTTCTAAAGAGATTCAAATGTGACTTTCACCATTTCTAGTGCATTTTATTCTTTCAGTGGGCCCCCTTTTCTATCTGGTTTCATTTTCCTTCTGCCTTATGATCCTCCTTTAACTTTTTTTATAGTGCAGGTTTGATGGCAGTAAGTTCTCTCAGCTCTTGCCTGAAAGAAATTCTTTATTTCCTTTTTGATTTTGAAAATATTTCTTTCTTTTTTTTTTTTTTTGTCCATGCGACATGTCTTGTGGGATCTTAGTTCCCTGATCAGGGATTGAGCTCTAGCCCCAGCAGTGAAAGTGCTGAGGCCTAATCCCTGGACCACCAGGAATTCCTAAAAAAGATGTTTCTCAGTAAAAATTCTAGGTTGACAGATTTTTCTCTTGTTCAGTACTTTAATTATATCTCATCTTTGTTTTCTGTCTTGCATAGCCAGTAAACTGACAAAATCAGAGCCTATTTTCTTTGTTTCCCTTCTCTCAGTTATTAAAATCCTGTATAACTTATTCTAATGTCTAAAATCCATTATTGTATATATTTGTCTTATTTTTCAACTGTGTAAATTGAGACAGTAAATCCTGCCACTGCTGCTAAATTGGCTAGAAGCTGTACTCTTATTATGATCATTGTTAAGTTTTTATTGTGATTTATTTTTGGATCATTATTGATTTTTATTCTTCTTTGACCATAAGTAGTTATGAATGAGTTATGTTGAAATTATTCATTATAATGGTGAATTTGTCCATTCTTCTTGAGTCTAGCACCTGTTCTAACAATAATAGTATAGACTAGACTTGCAGTTATTGTATCTTCCCAGTACATTAAGCTTTTTTTTTTTGAATTATGAAGTGATTCTCTTTGTCTTTGACAGTGCTTCTCATCTTAAGGGCTTCCCTGGTGGCTCAGACAGTAAAGCGTCTGCCTGCAATGCAGGAGACCCGGGTTTGATTCCTGGGTCGGGAAGATCCCATGGAGAAGAAAATGGCAACCCACTCCAGCACTCTTGCCTGGAAAATCCCATGGACAGAGGAGCTTGATAGGCTACAGCCCATGGGGTTGCAAAGAGTCAGACACAACTGAGCGACCTCAGACTCAGACTCTCATCTTAACATTTGTCTTTAATTGATATAGCTTACTAGCTATTTTTTTCTTTGTAAGTATTTGCTTGCGTATTTTTTCTTATCCTTTTACTTTCAAACTCTCTGTCTTCATGTTTTATGTATGTCATATTAAAAAACAGATATAATTTTTTAAAGTCTAAATTTACCATATACATATTTTTACTATTATGTTAGTCTATATAAATCTGTAGTGATTATTGATATCTTTAAACCTTGTGTTGTATTTTCCTATGCATTTTTTTCTCTTTGCTTTTTAAAAAAAATATGAGTTTTGGTTGATTTGCTTGTTGTCCTATTGTTGTGCCAATATTGACATTTGCCCTTGGGAATCACTCTTTCTTTCATTTTGTTTATGTTTCACTTCTTCTAGTTTCCTTTTCCTTTTCAAGTTTATTTTATTTATTTTTAATATTTTGTTTACTCTTGGTGTTGCTTTTTTTTTTTAAACCAAGCTGTAGATTTCATTTTATTTTTAAACCCCTGGAAATTATGATTCAGTATGGTTTAGTAATCCCTAAATGAAGTGGTTCAGTTGTGTCCAACTCTTTGCGACCCCATGGACTGTAGCCTACCACGCTCCTCTGTCCATGGGATTTTCCAGGCAAGAGTACCGGAGTGGGTTGCCATTCCTTTCTCCAGAGGGTCTTCCCAACGCAGGGATCAAATCTGGGTCTCCCACACGCAGGCAGATGCTTTACCATCTGAGCCATCAGGAAAGTCAGTAATCCCTAGGGATGGGATTAATAACTCTTTTAAAAATTCCCTTAGCTGATCTGATGTATAAGCTATTGATCTGGAAGAACTGTGGATTATTTATTAGTAAATATGTGAATTAGCTAATAAAGATGTTTTGAGATTTTCAGTTGAATGATTTGGCAGACAAAATAAGTTCAAAGGCAAATGAAAGAAGCTTAATTCTTTGTTTCCATAATCTTTTTAATGTGAGTCACAAAAATCTTTACTTGGATTAAAAGACAGTATCATGAAGATGTCAGCACTACTCAAAATGTTCTATGGATTCAATGGCTCACTATCAAAATCCTAGTGAAGTTTTCTGCAGAAAGAGAAAATACTATCCTAAAATTTGGGCTTCCCTGGTGGTTCAGTGGTAAAGAATCTGACTGTAGTGCAGGAGATGTGGATCTGATCCTTGGATCAGGAAGATCCTCTGGAGAAGAAAATGGCAACCCACTCCAGTATTCTTGCCTGGGAAATCCCATGGGCAGAGGAACCTGGCAGGCTACAGATCATGGGATCATAAGAATTGGACATGACTTAGAGAGTAAACCATCACCACCACTCATCCTATAACTTATATGAAATTGCAAGGGACTCTGAGTAGTAAACAATTTTGAAAAAGAAGAGCAAAGTTGGAGGTCTCACATTCTGTGATTATAAAACTTACAACAAAGCCACAGTAGACCAAACAGTGTGGTACTTCAGACATATTTAACAATGGAATAGAATAGACAGCCCAGAAATAAACCTTTGTATGTATGGCCAAAAGGTTTTCAACAGGGTGCCAAAACCATGGGGAAATGTCAGTGGTTTCAACAAATAGGGCTGGGAAAACTGTACATCCACATGCAAAAGAATGGAGTTGGGCCTGTACCTTACATAGTATACGCAAATTAATAAAAATGGATTAAAGACCTAAATACAAGAGCTGAAACTGTAAAACTCTTAGAAGAAAATATAGAGTAAAGCTACATGACTTGATTTGATTATGATTTTTTGAATATGACACCAAAAGCACAGGCAATAGAAGAAAAATTAGATAAACTGGACCTAATAAAAATTTAAAATGTTTACACATCAAAGGACATTATGACCTTAGTGAAAAGACTAGCAATGGATTCGGAGAAAATATTTGCAAATTGTACACCTGATAAAGGATTAATATCCAAATTATATAAAGAATTTCTATAATTGAAAAATAAAAAGCAGACAATTAATTTTACTAAAAAACAGAAGACTTTAATAAACAGTTCTTCAAAGAAGGTATATGAACTGACTATAAGCACATAAGATGATGCTCAATGTCAGGAATCATCAGAGAAGTGTAAAGCAAAATCTCAATGAGATATCATTTATACCAATTAGCATGACCTCTATAACAACAACAATCCAGAAAACAATGAGCATTGGTAATGATGTGAAGAAACTGAAATCCTTGTACATTCTTGGTGGGATATAAAATGGCACAGTTCTATGGAAAACAATGTGGTTCCTCAAAAAAGAGTATTAGCTATGGCCTAACAATTTCACTCTAGGGTATATACTCCAAAGAACTGAAAGTAGAAACTCAAACAGATACTTGTGCCTCTACATTCATAGCATCATCATTCACGGTTGCCAAAAGGTGGTAGTGGCTTAGTTGCTAAGTCATGTCCAACTCTAGAGACCCCCATGGACCCCCTGCCAGGCTCCTCTGTCCATGGGGTACTCCAGGCAAGAGTACTGGAGTGGGTTGCCACTTTCTTCTCCAGGGGATCTTCCCAACCCAGGAATCGAACCCAGGTCTCCTGCTGTGTAGGCAGATTCTTTACTGACTGAGCTATGAGGGAAGCCCTGCCAAAAGGTGAAAGGAATTCGAATGTCCATCAACAGATAAACAGGGAAGCAAAATTTTGTACACACAATGGACTATTAAAAAAAATTCTGACACATATTATGACAGTGAAACTTGAAAACATTATACTAATATTTTTTATGGAAAAAAAGCAACTACAAAAGGATAAGCACTATATGATTTCACTTATATGAGGTACACAGTGGAGTAAAATTTGTAGAAATAGAAGGTAGGATGGTAGTGGACAGGGGTTGTTTCAGTTTGGGGAGATGAAAAGAGTTCTGGAGGTGGATGATGGCTATGACTGCATGACAGTGTGAATATTCTTGTAGCCACTGAATTGTACAGTTAAGGATGCTTAAATGGTGAATCTTATGTTATGCATATTTTACCACAGTTAAAAAAGTACATTTTGCACTGGACCAGGGGAAATTTCTCACTAAAAATCTATGCCCATCCTCATTGAATACCAATTAAATCAGGTTCTGGAGTATCAGTATATATGTTTTAAATCTCTGCCAGTGATACTAATGTGAATCCAGTATTGAAGACATCTGACTTTCCTTATAGATCTCAGTGATGGGAGAATTGTTTCCTGACTTCATTTTTATTTCCTTATGCTTTTGAGTTTGGATATAAAATATAAATTGTGTTTAAAGTAATTTTTCTAGGATCTGGCTATATTTTAGTAGGAGGCAACCTTAAAATATAAATTTAGAATTTTATACTAAATTTATACTAATTTTATACTAAATTTTATAATTTTATTTGAGGTATTGATCTTATTTAGAAAATTTTCATTGTTTTGTCAGAGAACTTGAGAAGAATTAACAATAAATATTGAGAAAGTGAAGTAAATTTTTAAAATGAGGCAATTATTAACTCTGGGAAGAATTGAAACTTTTACAGAAAAAGAAATGTAATCCTAGTATACTGAATGGCTCAGATTTAAGAATGTTGTAATTTAACCCTACTGGAAGACTGAGGAGCAGGGAAATGTTTGTGTGTGGCAATACAAGAGCACTCCTTGCCCACCTCCCGCAGTAGGAACTAAATAGACAATGTTTAAACTTGGTTAATTAAAGAAAGTAGAATATTAAAAAATTATACATATACAGTTAAATACCAGGAAAACTACTATAGGAACTGTGAATGTCTTGGTGGAGGGGGAGAAAGAGACAGAACATTGCTGGTTTTCATTATGAGATTTTTTGACTTTTAAAATTATGTTAGGGTATTCCTCTGGTTGGAGAGAAGTTCTTCAAGTATATAAATGCATAAAGATGTATTTGTAAGGATATTCATCTCAGCATTGTTTATGATAGTGGAAAAATTACTGTCTATTTGCGGAGATAATTCGAGTATATACCTTACATGCAATCATTCTGCCAAGGAAAATAACTGTGGAAGAAGACAATAGAAGGAATGTTTATGATTAATGGTCAGATTGATTGTTAAGTTACATAGTTGCAGGATTCCAGAAGAGAGAAAGAGCCTTCTGGCTGTGCTTGGTTTGGGAAAGTAGATGATGTCTGTGTTTGGCTCAGGGGCCTCTGAAGTTGGGACGGGGGTATCAAAGGCCCAGAAGAAGACCAGGAGCCCAGGGTTAGGGAAGAATGGGCACACTTGCTTAGCAGGTTGGGGAGGGCATGGTGAAGAGAAGAGACCATTCGTGTAGGACGTTAGGGTTACACTGAAGAACAAAGGCTGTGGATGACTGGCAGCCTTGACCCATGTGCAGAGTGTCCTTCCCACCAGGCCCTGCAGCAGGGTTCTCAGTGATGTTTCCCTGGAAACACCTACATGCTCTTTTCCTCTACCTTTGAGAGCAAACATGCAGTTTTGAAGTGGCCAGTGGCCAAGATTAGGCTCAGTGAAGCTGAAGGAGTTGGGATTAGGGTAAGTCTGAGGACAGATTTAGCGGTGAGTCTTGGCCAGGGTTAAAGTTCAATTTGAGGCCAGGTCTAGGGTTCAGCCTGCGATCATTGTTAGGGTTTGTCAGCAGATGCTGGTTTCTGACCGGATCTCATTTTTTACCCTGTCAATAAATGTTGCTTCGGTTCATGGATGAATTGCAAATTCTGGCCAGCTATGTTTCTCAAAGCTTTTCATGCTGCCCCTTCTTTTGCCTTTCTGTCTGTCTCTTACCACACCACACATACAGGCATCTCTGCCAACCCTCCCCAGGTCCAGGTGGCCTAGTCTCAACCCACCACCTCTCCCTGTCCTCATTCGCTGGAGTCCAAGCCCTCAGGCAGTGGGTGCCTGGCCTGTGTTGTAAGGAAGAGTCGGCGTGGTGAGAGGTGGTGGTGGGGCTCTGGTTCTCCTGCTGGGGGAGGCTGGCCTGCCCACCTCACCCCAACCAGTGGCTGGTGGCTCTTCCCCCTCATCGTTCTAGTTGCCGGCCTTACTCAGTGCTCAGGAATCCTGGCTCACACAGTGCCTGGGTGCTTTCGAGGCAGGTTACTGAAACTTTAATCCCAGCTTTCCTTTCATTCCTGATCCCCCCGCCCCAAGTGCCATGGTCTGTCAGGCCCCTCCCTTTCCCTGTCCCCAGGAGACACTCAAGGCCGACCTTGGAGGAAGCCTCCTCATCCAGCCCAGTTCTGCCCTCTGGGTGAGGGACTGTCCCTCGGCTAGGTTGGGGTGGAGTGGAGGTGTGATGGTGGGGGCCACAGGGCAGGGCAGTTTCTCCTTGACCCAACGCCACCCCTCTGGGTGCATGCGTCCCTGGCATTCTGGTCCTCGGCTGCCTTCCAGGTTGGCTGCCTTCCTTCTGCCTTCGTGCTTCAACATGCAGGAGTTTCAGGAGTGGCTTTGAGGGTGCAGAGCCGAGCCTGGCACTGAGGCAGCCAAGGAGGGAGGGGCCCACGCTCTGGCTACCCTTCTGCCTCCCTCGGCTTCGCTTGGCCTTCCTCTCCGTTGCCTTTGTTTGCACTCTCTAGGTCCCTGCCCCACCCAGGCCCTGGCCTCTTCCTGTCTCTGCTTGCCCCTCTCCTCTTTTCTGTCTATCCCTGTCGCTGCCTTGCTCCTGCTCCGTTTCTCGGCCTCCATCCCTCAGTGGGCTGTCGCCCCTGTCTTGTTGCTCTTCCTCTTTCCTGCCTGCACCTCTTGCTTGCAGATTTTTCGCTCCATCATCAGATTGGAGGGGCAAGTCTCATCCTCGATTACTTGGCAACAGAGACATATGACAAATACCTGTTGGTGATGATCGTAATTGAGGATCCCTTCCCATAACCTCACCCCACCCAGTGATCCCCATATAGGAAACCTCATCACCCACTCACTTCTTGGAGCTAAGGAATTCAAAACCACAGACTGTTCTCCACCAGGCAGGTGACAGCACTCTACTGGGGGTTGGAATATATTAGTAAGACAGACCTCCAGCCTCTAAGAGTTTGCAACAGAGTAGATGTGGTGGTGAAGAACACAAAGGCTGGTGAGAGAAATAGCAATCTATGATGACAGTGACTTGGAGGCAATAATGAGACTTCCAGTGGAACATGCAGGCCCGTCTCCCCTGCTGTTTTGAGGACTAAGGAGTCATCATGGGCTGGGGGAGCTTGTGAGAGCTGGGTGGAATTCATAGATGATGTGATTACACCTGGGGAGTGAGGTGGCCATTCCAGGGTGGGAAACGTAAGCAATGGTCCAGAAGTAGAAACGTGCTTGGAGCCAGCGTCCTAGGAGGTTAGCTTGCTGACACCTCGGTGTTGGTGTTTGTGGACAAATGGGGAAAAACTGACAGGCCACTTGAGCTCAGATGGTGAACTCAGACTGGACCCACTGGGCATTTGGAAGGCAAGGCAGCTGCCTGAACACAGGGCTGATAGGCCTCAAGCAACCGTGAGCAAGCAACTTTAGACTGCCATATGCATCCTGCTTCTTCCCTCGACAGACAGGCTTGGACCCGGGTCCACGTGGACCATGTCCACAAAGGTAGCTGTGTGGGTCCCGGTCTCCGCTGAGACCAAACCTAAGGCCACAGTGTCTGTCTCCAGCGGGAAGTCTGCAGGTGTGAGGACCAGTGGGCATAGGCCCAGGTAGGTCAGGAAACGCTGTGATGGCTGCGTCTCCTGTGTTTATGCCCTTCAGTGGCTTCTCCTGGGCCTGGAAGAAAGCTTAGAATCTGTGCCGAGGTCACAGGCCCTACCTGCCTGGAGCTTGAGTCCTGTTGTGTCTCCCCCACATGTTTAGACTGTCTCCCCAGGGACCCGCTCTCAGCCCACTCCTCACCAGGGCTTCTGCAGTGAGGCCTACCCTACCCATTGCAGGTGACCTTGGTCCTGCCCCTGTCACACTTCGACAGTTCTGGTTCCTCTGCAGGCCCCATCGGGTGGGGTGTCTGGTGGCTAACTGGTGCCTGCAAAGCACTTGAAAACATAAAGGATGACACCAGCGAGGAATGCAGCTTCTAATCCCAGTGTCTCTTGAGTCAGAGGACAAGCTGGGCAGGGGACAGTCCCAAGGAGCTTCTGGACTGGTTTCTTTTCCATCTTTGGGAGGCATGCCCCTTCAAGGTCTACACCCATGTGGAGGGTCCCAGGAGACCCTCTTCCCAGGAAGCACCCCTGAGCACTGCCCTGGTCCTGGTTGCTTCTGAGGGGGAGAGAGGACCTAGCGCAGAGTCAGGAGACCCAGGCTCTGGCTTCTAGAACGTCTGTGAGTTCATTAAAAGACACCTCTTGTATCTGAATGACCATGGGGACAAGTAACTGAAGGCCTGCCTCAAAGCAGCCTCAACAAGAGGGTTTGTGTTCTCACATGTCAGGGAGTCTCTGACATATATATCCCAGGCCAACTGACCTAGCAGGGCAATTGTCCCTCAATCCTCAGGGATCTGGTGCCTCTCATATTTTCTTTGCCTAAAAGCAGCCATTGGCAGTGTTTCCCTCAGGGTGGTAAATAGCAAAATGGTGTCTCGCTTTTCAATAGTGAGAAAACTTCCCCTTACACCCCTCCTCCCAGGTCCTGTTGACCAAGACTGGATGACACATTCAGACCAGGGGAGTGAGACCTGCCCCACCGGCCCTCAGAAGCAGAGCGTGGTGCAGGGGGGCTGTCTTGGTGGTGTGGATGCTCTGGCATCTGGGGGTGGGGGGCTGGAGATGGCCTGCAATGCAGGGGATGGTTTGTATGCTCCCCAGGCTCTAGAGCCTAAAACTTCTGACTGTCTTACGAATCATTCGTGAAGGTGAAAAACCTTACTTTTATTGTTCAAGCCTAGGCCCTAACTCCATGTTATAAGAAGTGTTCTTGCGCAGGTTTACCACATAAATCAAGGGGAAATTCTCCATGGCTTAGAGTCATCCACCACTTTGGAAGATCCCAAAACTCCGGTGTGGCTGGGTGGGCACGCATGGCCCCCGCCCCTCGGCCACTGCCTCTGCCGCCGTCCCAGCACATCCTCTTGGGTGACCCTGCTTGACCACGTGATGTATCAAAACACAATTAATTGCTTTGCATGTGTTTCTCCTTTATGTTAGGTATGGTGCTGTGTTGATTTTTTATTCAAAAATGTATTATCTATGGATTTCATTTCAGGGATAGAAAGGAGCCTGGCTCAAAGTATCTGCTCTCCAAAGATGGTGTGAGGTTTGAGAGGGTTGTGAGCCACTGCCTTAGGCTAATGAAGTTTGTCCCTGAGGCAGAGAGCAGGCATCCTCCTTGGGCACCTGGGATGATAAACTTCGGGACAAAATTGGGAGTTCCGAGCAACACACCTTCTTTGGGGTGGGGTGGAAAGTCAGATGGAAAGCTGTACTTGTCCCATGGGGCCTCAATTTGCTCATCTGTGAAATAGGTTGATCATTTCAACTCTGTTCACCTCCTCCCTTGTGAAACTAATGCAGGGAACCATGAATGTTTCTGGAGAAGAGTAAAGTGCTGAAGACTAGGAGGGCCCCGCTGTTTCTTATGGATCACTGTTCATTCCCTCAGGAGCCCATATCTTCACAATCTCGTATTTTAGACCCAGAATCATTAGTGCCATTAATGTCAAACAGAAAGGCTGTTACCCGACATACAGCACAAACTTGTGCTTGCTAAGGGGGATGGGTATGGGGGAGGGATGGAGTGGGAGTTTGGGATTAGTAGATGCAAACTAGTATATGTAGAAGAATAAGCAACAAGGTCCTACTGTGTAGCACAGGGAATTATTTTAAATAATCTATGATTGGAGATTCCCTAGTAGCTCAGTGGTAAAGAATATGTCAATGCAGGAGACACAGGTTCAGTCCCTGGTCAGGGAAGATCCCACATTCTGGAGAACATCTAAGCCCATGTCCACAACTGCTGAGCCTGTGCTCTAGAGCCTGGGAGCCACAACTGCTGAAGCTCACACACCTAGAGCCCGTGCTCCGCAGCCAGAGAAGCCACCACAGTGAGAAGGCCGTGCACCGCAATGGAGAGTAGCCTGCACTCGCTGAAACTAGAGGAAAGCCACACAGCGGTGAAGACCCAGCACAGCCAAAAATAAAGAAATGATAGGTAAAATTATTTTTAAATATTTATGATAAGCCATAGGGAAAATAATATGAAAAAGAATGTATATATATGTATATATAACTGAAATTAACACAACATTGTAAATCAACTATATATCAATAAAAATTAGATAAACAACAAGGTCCTACTGTAGGGGACAGGGAACGATATTTAATATCCTTTGATAAACCAAAATGAAAAAGAATATATATATATAAATATATAAAACTGATCCTGGGTCAAGGATGGCATGGCAACCCACTCCAGTTATTCTTGCCCTGAGAATTCCCGTGGACAGAGGAGCCTGGCAGGGTACAGTCCATGAGGCTGCAAAGAGCCAGTCACGACTTCGCGACTAAGCACACACACAGCATAGATAACTGAATAATCACTCTTCTAAACACCAGAAACTACTATAAAACAACATTGTAAAGCAAGTGTACTTCGATAACTGAATAATCACTCTTCTAAACACCAGAAACTACTATAAAACAACACTGTAAATCAAGTGTACTTCAATTTTAAAAATTAATTAATTAATTTGAAAAAAACGTAAAAAAGATAACAAGTGAAAGACACAGGAAAAGAAAAGCTGTTACAACAGCATCCTCCAGTCCATGATGTTTCTCGACCTGGCTCCTCAGGAGGCTGGCACACTCTACTGGACTGCCCCTCCCAGAGCAGAACTGCGCAGCGGACCCTGTGTTCCATAGAAAAGAAAAAAAAATGAAGATGGTGAAATTCCAGGTACCAGAAAGTGTGGAGATGGTGCAACTGCTGCTGGCTGGCATCCACTTTTCTCCCCTGGGACTCACTTCTGG
>SJXQ01009715.1:504039-618730 GCA_006408695.1 Aepyceros melampus
GGCTTCTGACGGGGAAGGGAAGAAGGCAGACAGGTCCTCACGTTCAGATTTGGAGACAATGTAGTGACAAAACAGGCTAGCCAGCATCACAGTGGTCTCACCTCGAGCCCACCCCGACACAGATACCCACATTCCCCCACCCCTGAAACGCCATCGTGTGCCTCGAGTCACCACGACACACGTGGGGACACACCCAGAGCCTCCAGCCCACTCGTGGAAACACACGCAGCCATTGGCACGCAGGGACACGCCAAGTCACGTAGACACACAGGAAGCACACTGGGTCTCTGACACTCACAGAAAGGAAGCCGCCAACATGCCAAAGACAGACACACCTACAGCCACCCACCAACACAGGCACAGAATCCACATACACACGGACACATGAGGACTCAGGTTCTGGTTCCCAGACGCTCACAGAACCATCCACGCCCAGACATCCTCAGCAGGGGCTCGAGCACACACACCAACTCCCACGGGTTTCCTAGAACCCAGGAACACGAAGGCCCCACATTCCTGGGCCCCAGGGGTCACTGAGATGCCCCGGGCACACACCCACACTTCTGGTGGGGACAGGCAGATCCATATACACGCACTTACATATTCGGGGACACCCAGGCGGAGGGGACTCTGGCGGAAGCACACGCACACAGAGCCACCGCGCCCCCTGGGACACACCCACCGCCTCGTGGTCGCACGAGGCGACTCAGTGGCTGAGATACGCGGGGACACACAGTCCCGGAGCCCCAGCACCAAGCCCGAGGACGCGCAGACTTGCCTCTCCAGGCACGCCGCGGATGCACTCACGCCCTACACACATAGCTGCTCGGCCACTGCAGCCTCCCCTGGAATCCCCTGTCAAATGCCTCACAAGCCCTCCCCCGCACCCCCACGGTGCAGGCCAGGCCTTGGGGCGAGGCCAAGGTGGAGCTGCCACAGAGACCCCAGAAGGGAGCAGCCAGGACTCTGTGGGTGGGCACCAGGCTGCCCGAGGGCAGCCCCACTGTTCTTGGCATCCACTCACCCAAGCTTACCCCAGCACCTCCCACCCCATGGGCTCTGGACAATGCCTCCCCAGCCCCCTGGGGGGGGGGGGGGGGGGGGGGGGGGGGGGGGGAGAGCTTTGGCAAAGTCACAGCTTGCTCAAGTGGGGATGGGGTGGGGTCAGTCTCAGCCTTATGGGCATATAGTAGTTAAAAGCAAGGCCGACCACCTGGATTTAAAACCAATGTTTGAATTGAAATGCAGGAGCCGCATTGTGAATGCCTGGATTGAAATGCAGGAGGCACATTGTGCCTGTTTCCTCATCTATAAATGGTATAATAACCTGTATTTGGAGCAAAAGAAACCATGTGTAAAAAGCCTTAGAACTCTGCCTGGCATGGTGTGACTACACCATGAGCTGACTTGCTGCTGACACGTGAAGTTCTAGGGTTGAAAGGAACGTGCTGCGGGGGTCCCCCCATCCTTTGCTGGGCCCAGGAGCTGTAGTCTGAGGGATTATGACTCACGGGCCCTCTGGGGAGCCACCTCGGAACCTCTGCTTCCCCTCCCAGGCCTGGGGTGGCTGGGCCCAGGGGATGACCTCAGCCTGGAGGAATGAAGAATCTAAAGGGCTGCTTCCCCCTGGGGCCCTCTCAACTCCGCCTGATGCCTGCTCCCTAGCAGGTGATCCACAGGCAGCAGATTCCCGGGGTCACTGACTACACCATGAGCTGACTTGCTGCTGACACGTGAAGTTCTAGGGTTGAAAGGAACGTGCTGCGGGGGTCCCCCCATCCTTTGCTGGGCCCAGGAGCTGTAGTCTGAGGGATTATGACTCACGGGCCCTCTGGGGAGCCACCTCGGAACCTCTGCTTCCCCTCCCAGGCCTGGGGTGGCTGGGCCCAGGGGATGACCTCAGCCTGGAGGAATGAAGAATCTAAAGGGCTGCTTCCCCCTGGGGCCCTCTCAACTCCGCCTGATGCCTGCTCCCTAGCAGGTGATCCACAGGCAGCAGATTCCCGGGGTCACCCCAACGACTCACCGAGGCCTCTCCATCCGCATCCAGTGCATGGGATCCCCCTCAGCCCCTCCCTTCTGCAGCCAACTCCAGTCTCAGATACATTATTGACTTTGATGTCAGACTTAGAGCTGACATCTCAATCCTGCTCTGAAGGGTGTGTGACCCCGACCTTTGACTGACCTCTGACTCTGGGCACAGACTAATTCCTGGGCTCAGACAGTTCCAGTTCTGGTCTTTGGCTGAGTTCTGGACCTGGCTCGGGCCTGAACCATCTCCCAGGCATGGAAGATGGTTAGGGGGCTCCGGAGATGAAGTCCCTCTCCTGGCACCACTTCTGATCCCTTCTGATCCCTGGGCTCTGGGCAGGCACGCTCCATCTGCCTGGTAGTCTGACTCCCTGAAGGTGAGGGGTGCATGTCTGGCCCCCCTTGCTGGGAGTGGTCACACAGAGAAGGGACCTCGCCCTGGGAGGAGTCCACTTCTCAGTGATACCCGCCGGGAAACATCCTTCCGCCTTCTGACTACAGCTCCAGATGGAAGGGAACCACCCTCCCCATACCACACCCCCGTTAGCTCAGGAGCTCCCAACTGGACCAGGTTTCATAAGAAAGAACGGTGTCTCTTCCCTCAGACTGGGGCATCCCTCAAAGCTGGAGTTCTGTGTCAATTAGAGATTGAGAGGTGTCTTCAAGAAGGGAATTAGAGCAACTTAGGTGCCAGAGCTGTACAAACTTGGATTCAAATCTTGACACTGTTCATTAGCCTGTGTTCTTGAACCAGTCCTTCAACCTCTCTCCGCTCAGTTTCTTCACCAGCAAAATGAGGCCAGTGGTATTATTTACCTTGTAGGGTTGTGAGGATTAAATGAGATGAGTTTCAGGATGTGTCTGCCATTTGTAAGTGCTCAGCAGACATTAGAAATCACGGATATTGTATCACATTAGGGGTTGTGCAAGCGCAGGTAGGCTCAGTGAAGCTGAGATCTTTGCCTCCACCTCTCAAGGCAGGTTTTTGTCGCTGGCGGGGGATCAGATCACAGTGTCTGGGCTGGCCCCCCACCTCCCTCAGGGACTCTGGGCCTGTAGCGCTTGGTCTAGCCTCTCTGCAAAGCTCCTCTCTGCCCTTTGCAGTAAGAAGGCTTCACTCCTCTGCATCTGCTCATTCCTCTTGGGGTGCTGGCCCAGCCCAACCTCTTTAGCAAGCCTCTTGAATTTGACATCTGCCAGGGCCTAGATCTCTAAGGCTAAGTCACAGAAGCCAGGGCTGATCCTCCAAGGCCGATGGCCTTGCTGTGATCCCAGGCTGCCTGTTTCTAGAGACAGTGAGGATCTGGGGCCAAGCCCGCCCTTCCCATCATCGACTCCAGGGCAGGTCTAGGGTGGAGGTGGGGTAAGCTGTCTGAATGTGAGACACTGTGCAGCGGACATCTCCAGCACTGGTGACTCAAACAAGTGCCCAAACCGTCCTTGGGAGGGTTTGGTTTTTCCTCTCTTTTTAATTTAGCAAATCGGTTAAGTCATTTTGAATCATTCCAGCTAGCCACTTGGGGCTCTCTCTGTAGTGAAGCCTGATTCATTAGGGCAACAGGGCAGGTGCCAAGGTCAGCCATGGCTTCACGAGCCCAGGGCATACTTCCTGTGGGCAGGCTGGGGAGTCCTGCCCACAGACCACTACTCAGGAGAGAGAAGAGAAAGCATGCTCCACGCATGCCCCAGGGCCACCTCTGGAGGAGAGATCAGGAAAACAAGGATGTGATGCCCAATGGGGTCACTTGGACAAAGCAAGGTATGAACTCAGACCACCCCAGAGACTGGGGAATCCAATTTTTCAATCAGCCACAAGCATTTCTTTGATAGTCTTCTAGATGCAGGTTTACAGGAAGGTGGAAAAAAAAAAAAAGGCTCTATGACTCCTAGAGACTCCCTTTTTACCTTGGCGGTTGGAGAGCTCAGATATTAATCTAATCCTTAATCACAGTGATCTAGGTCAGCCTCTGTGTCTGACATATTTGTATCTTTTTCCTCTCAAATTTTTATTTACAAGTATTATTTATTAGTAGAAGCATAGTATTATGCATTTGTTTTATTGTAAGTTACCTCATGTCCTCTTTGGAAGTAAGTAGAGTATAAATGGAAAATCAGGGTGGCTCCAGGGGAGCTCAGACTATTCAGGGAGTCTTGTGGGATCCTGTATCTTTAATTCTTGGTGGAAGGTGATCTCAAGCTAGAGTTGGATAAAGTGAATTTTCTGTGGCCTAAGGATCTGTAAACAAATGTCCAGGGAGAGCCTTGGAACTCTGCAGAGGGAAAATGGTCTGGGTTCAGGGGCACAAGTCCTGACTCTTGGCTCCCGCTTCACTCTTCTGTAGCAGCGGGGCCTGGGACAGCTCTGTTTGCTCCAGTGAGCCTCTGTTTATCTGGATGTCAAATAGGTATGATGAGGGCTTTCAGGGGGCTCTTCCATGGCTCCCCTGAGCCAACGGGCAATTTAAACAATTTTTCTGATCAAGACTGGTTTATACACTCCCTTGCTGTTCAGAGAAGGAACAAGGAGGGTTTTCTCAGACTTCAGGGCTAGAAAGGCCCCCTACTCCCAGCTCCTAGAGGAGTAATACATGTGTTATAAGAATAATTGCTTCTGGCACCAGAAAGACCCACTCCTCACCTGAGGCCTAGTCCCCTCTGCCCACTGCCTCCCCAGGAATACTGGCCTTGTTGCTCTATGTCATGTTCCCAGCATCTGATGATGGCCCAGTGCCTGTGTCATAGCTGCCCAAATTCCTTGGAGCCGCAGCTGGCTTCTCAGCCTGGGGTACCCTCCTGGGACTTTGAACAAGAAGAATCTGGTGAGCAAACTGACAAGAGCTTCCATGAGGATCTCTAACCTGGAAATGGTCTGAGTGGACTCTGACCCTTCTGACTCCCAATGGTTCTGAGCAGATGATATCACGGGCACAGTCAACATTTACTGAGCCCACATCATATGCCATCTGCTGAGCTGAATACCTTATTTAATCCACACAACATACCTATGAGTCAGGTATCATTATTTAGCTTCATGTTACAAATGGACAAACCAAGGCACAACAAGGTCACACAGTTAGGAAATGGTGAATTACCCAAGTTCTCTCAACCATTATAATCTACAGACTTGCATTCATTTCACAAGTGTTTATCAAGTGTTTGTCACGTGCCAGGTGGTAATGATCCTTTAATGTGTGAACCAGGCTGGGAGCCCTGCCCACCTGGAACTGACATTCCAGAGCGGGGAGAAAGACAATAAATAATAGAATACAGTAGACAAGTAAATTGTATAATACGCTAGAGGGTAGTAAGTGGTATGGAGAAAATAAGGAAAAGTAAAGTAAACGAAGGATGCTGTGAGGGTGGGGGGAGTGTTGCAATTTAAGGAAGGCCTCACTTTTGGGAAGACTTCAAGGAGGCAAGGGAAGGAACCCTGGGAGGAAGACACACATGAGCCTTGGGCGTGAACCTGGAGCATGCATGTGTATAAAGACAGCAGGGGGTCAGTTGTGACTGCAGGGAGGTGAGGGGCCTGAGGACAGAGAGCGACTGGGGACAGGGACCCTGTGTGCAAGCGTCTGATGGCCATTGTAAGGCCTTTTCTTCTTTTTTAAAATCAAGTTGGTTTTATTATACAAATAGGAGGATGCCTGCATTGTCAGGGCTTTGGTTCTACTTGGAGAGTAACGAGTAGCCAGAGTTCTCAGCCCAAGGAACCTGATCAGACCTCCTCTTTACAAAGGCCCCTCTGACTACAATGCGGGGGGAGCTGAGGGCAGGGGTTTAAGGGCTGGGCTCCTGCAGACCCTGGGGCCTGGTCTGGTGAGGAAGGGGAGGTGCATTGAGGAACAGTGGGATTCTGGGTCTATTTTGAAGGTGAAGCCAAAGGATTTGCCCCTGGATTGGATGTGGATGGGAGGGAACGACGGGAGTCAAAAATGGGGAACACGTATACACTCGTGGCGGATTCATATTGATGTATGGCAAAACCAATACAATATTGTAAAGTAATTAGCCTCCAATTAAAATAAATAAATTAAAAAAAAAATTTCACTGGAAAAAAAAAATGTGTGGCCTGAACAACTGGTAGGATGAGTTGCCATTTACCGAGAAACAGGGTGGAGAAGTTTCTTTTTTGGGGTTTTCAGGATGATCCAGAGTTCAGTCTTGGGCGTGTTGAGTTTGAGCTGCTTTTCATTGCAGCCCAGGCCGAGCTACTGAACTGGACTTAGGGGTCTGGAATCCAGGGAGAGGCCAGGCTGAGGCCTCGTCCCCGGGCTCCTAGCGTCAGAGCTTAGGGATTGCTGAGGACCAGGAGCCGTGGGATGTCAGGCCAGGCAGTAGGCAGATAGCAGGGCTGGGACTGTCACCCTGTGCTGTCCCCAGGAAAAGGACCACCTTCATTCACTGCCTGCTAGTGACAGCCAGGTCAGGAAGACTTGCGGCTGGCTGAGGCCGCCATGCCCTGTGACGCAGAAGGGCACTCAGGCCCACATAACTCGCCTGGGCTGGCGAGGGCAGGCGGCAGAGCTGGGCCCCAGGCCTCCCTGACACCGGGTTCAGAGATCTGTGCGTGACAAGATAGCGCTCGTGGAAGCGCCCTCACAGGTCTGGAATGTGGGAGTGAGTGCGCTGGTGATTATTATTTGCCCCATCGGCTTGCCAGGGGCGCATTTCAGCAGGATTGCCCTCTCACCCAGTGAGCTTTAAGGACCAGCTCATGCGCTTCCTGTGGGAGAGGCCCGATCCCCTGGGTGGGGGCCCAACACTCAGTACCTGCCTCCCTGCTTCATTCCAACTCTCCTGGCAGCCTGAGTCACGTTCCAGGCGAGAGCGGCTGCCTGTTGGGCAGATCCCTGAATCCTGGAGGGAGCGATGGCAACGAGAGCCCAGGGTTAGTCCTGTGTGAGGCAGGCAGCCATCCACTCCTGCCCTGGATTCCTGTCTCAGCCTGGAATTTACTCACTTGTCTCACTAGCCAGCCAGCAAATCCTGAGTGACCATCTCTATTCAAATGCTCAGTATTGTGCAGGTTACAAACCACTTTCAAATTGTCCTATTTTGCAGCTGAGAAGACCAAGGCTCAGAGAAAGGAAAAGGCTGGTTCAAGAGTGCCCAGCTAGTTAACGGAAGAGCCAAGGCCCAGCCCTACCTTTCTGACTCCAAGAGCTCTTCTGTTTACATCCACTGCTGCCTCCAAGCCTGGCTGCCATTTTCCACATCTTGACCCCGATTCTCTGCTCTGGGAGGCAAACCGTGACCTTGGGGAAATCTGTGGATTCACCTTGTACTCTGAGTGGACAGCCTTTTGGATGACTGTGCAGCTGGGGCTGCACAGAGGCTCTGGGAGAAGTCTTGGTGGGTGGGTACTTAGTAGTAGCTCCATGGAAGCAGTCAGAACATCAGAGAAAAAGCCAGCTTGTAGAAGGCATTCTAGGGAGGGAAATAACCAGAGGAATAGACAGAAATGTATTCAGGAGCCAGGATCATAGGGTATGTGTGTGGGTGAGGGAAAGTCAACTTGCAGAAGTTCCGGAATGCCTGTGGAATGCTCTGGGCAGTACTGGAGAGGGGCTAAAGCACCACTTCTCCCAGAAAGGCTTCCTGTGTAGACGCTGCCGGCTCCTCTGGCCAGTCAGCTCTCCTTCCTTCCGTGCCATAGCCAGTGCTTCAGAAGGAAAGCATGAAACTTCCTGGGTCATGCTGTTTCTCCCAGAGAACAGGGCATGGGGTCACTCCCAGGGTACCCGTGTGATGATAGAAACCAGAGACTTCCCCAAGAAGGAGCGAAGCTCAGAAGGGGGACCAGCCTCAGGACAGGTGCATTGTGTTTTACTTGAGGTATATTCAGACATCTCTCCAAAGAGCCCCAACCAAACATTATGTGCCTGGAATGCAAGATGTGGAGACTATTTTGGATGAAAGCACATCCCTTATTGTAGGCAGATTCCCAGAAGGGTGTTATTGTTCCCATCACTACGAATGCCACAGTTTCACACTTTCCTCCCTGGTTGGGTGGTGAGGGTGGGTTGGGGGAGCAGAGAAGAGGAGGGCGACCTGAGACCCCCACAGGAAGGCTGGGTTGCAGAGGCACCTCTGGCCAATTCAGACCTGTGGCGTGGGAGGACTGGGTCTGTTGGGAGGCTTCGCAATAATCCATTCCCACGTTCCACTGATACCCCGACAGGTAGGTCAACTTCTGCCATCCTTCAGTAAGACTCTCGGTGGATGCTGGTCCTCCTTGCTATAGGGCTAGCTAGTGTCTGGTTTAAGGGGACCAAGATGAGGGGTCTCGAAATCCAGTGCCCCTAGCAGGTGGACCTGATTCAGGGAAAGCAAAGCTGGGCACCTGTCAATCTGTAGGGAAGCAAAACAGTTAGATTGTAAAGTGATGCCCTCTCAGGTTTCCACCTGAGACCCCATCCATAACTGCCCAGTGCAAATTAGCTCCACTCCTACTGAAATGGACAGTGCCCTTGAGTAGAACTAAAAAATACCAACCTATCTTGATATGTATTCCTGCAATAAGTATGCACATATTGCATTTGCATGCCGCGCCTCTCACCTAGAAGTCAGAGTCAAAGCTGCAATTAGCCACAATCTTGCAACCAAGCAATGCATGGTGCACATGGCATGACTTCTGGGGAAGGAGGGATTTTTCTTACATAAAGTTAAACCTTTTGCTATGACTCTCAAAAGTCTGGTTTAGAAAAAGGCAATCTGAAAACTTTAGGAATGTGGCCAGTGGATGACCACAAGCCAGAATAAAAAAAAAAATCTCAATATATTGTGAATAAGGCTTAGTAATGATAAGTATATAAAGTATTGCGTGTGTGCTAAGTCGCTTCAGTCATGGCCAAGTCTGTATGACCCTGCTGTAGTCTGTTTATCGGTAGACTGTAGTCTGCCAGGCTCCTCCGTCCCTGGGATTCTCCAGGCAAGAATGCTGGAGCTCTAGCTGCTCCCTCTGCCTGTCTTGCCCCTTGCCCAGCTCTTGCTCAGACATGACTTTTGCCGGGAACCTCTGCTGCTCTCTGCAATGCCCCTGTTCTATGCTGGCTGATCTGCTTAGTCCAGATTATGATAATGTGATTTTATCTCTCACATGGGGCATGGGTGGAGGTCCTTTGATGTGACGAGGGAGGCACCGGGAGCATCCTGCCACCTGGGACTGAGCAACATTGAGGGAACCCTGGCTCGAGGCTTGTACTAATTTCAGGAGCTGATGGAGCACTGAGAAGCCAGGACATTAGACCTGCAAGAAAGAGGGGAGAAAGGTGCCCACGTAAAGCTCCCCCTGTGTGGGCTCTCTTTGCACCATGATCTTTAATCTAAAGCCCCTAATGCAGTTGCAATTTTACTTTTCTTTGATGGAGGTCATTTCCACACCCAGAATAAAAGTTTTGAGGAGGCCCAGATGGTGTCCGTGCCTGGCCCCTCGCTTGAGCCTGGCACACAGCAGAGTTTAGCAGTTAATTTTGATAGACGTGAAACTTCTCTCTGCCCAGCTGGCAGGCAGGAAGAGCCGTGCCTGCTCACAGCTTCCCCGACCTCTTCAGAATCTGCACCTCTCAGCTGGGCTTACATGGATATTTCCCCACTAGCCTGCAAGGTCATGGCTTACTCGTTTTGCAGGAGGTTACCAGTGACTCACACCCGGTGTGGCTGGGCCTGGCTCCGAGGGAGCTCCCCGGAGACTGGGTAGCTGCTCAGGAAACGTGTGCCGAGTTGAGTGTCAGCCAAGCTTGGAGGCAGAGGGTGGGACAGGATGGCCTGGTTGGAGGAGCGTGGGCCCTCAGGAAGAGGACAGACAGGACAGGTGCCTGAGGTCAGGGTTCAATTCAGGGTCAGGTGGCAGGGCCCAGGCTCAGGTGCTGGGGAGTCTGGGGAGTTCCACGCCCCATGATCTGGGCTGGGTGCTCCAGATAGGACCCTGGCACACCCCCAGCGGCCTGCCCCCACCTGCTCCTGGGGCGGGGGCAGCAGGTGGGGCCCACTTATCTCCAACCAGGCCAGCAGGCGAAGCTGGCCCGGCTCCGGGGAGATGACAATCACCCGGCACTCCTCAGTGGAAAATCACCTCATTGTACAGCCCCTTCCTGGGAATGGGGACAGAAGAAGCCTGGGAAACATGGGGGACAGAGGGGTCCATCAGGCGTGGGGTCTGTGGAAGACACTTAGACTCCTCTCGAACGGGAGGCAGGTGGGCTCCTCTCTGTGGGACACACAGGTGGGCTGTGCTCAGACCATCTCCTCGGGTCTTGGGAAGCAATTGGAGCCTCCTTCTAGGCCCTTGCGGGGGTCTCTAAGATCACCTCTAACCAGTAGGTCTGGACCAATTTCAGTCATGGCCTCCTGAGGTCTCCTTAGATGTGACAGCTCCCGTGTCCAGGGCCAGCTTGAAAGCTGAGTGCTTCAGATACTGTTTAGGGGGCTGAGGTTGCTGGCCTCCTTACATTCAGGGTTGGCAGGCTGAAGAATGTCCACATGACTTACTAATTGGCTTAAAGACAAAGACTTTAACATAAAACATGTGACTATACAAAGAGTGTCCACTGGTATGTGCTTCCTCACACACGTCCACAAATGAAGACATGCTCTAGAGTGACCACAGACAGAATCAGGCTCCTGTGCACCAATGCAGAGTCTTCATGCAGCGGGGCATGCATGCACCAGTCTCCACCCCCCCAGTCCTGTTCAGGAAGGTGAGCAGTCATGCAGATCGTCCAGCCTCTTTTCTCTACACTTGAAACACATATGTGCAGTTGAACTGTTTGCATGATTTTGTAGCTCATGTCATGAAACACTTTTAAAAAATGTTTAAAATTATTGCATAATCTCTCGTCACATACCTGGAGAAGGAAGTGACAACCCACTCCAGTATTCTTGCCTGGACAATCCCATGGACAGAGGAGCCAGGGGGGCTTAAGTCCATGGGGTTGCAAAGAGTCAGACATGACTGAAGTGACTTAGCACACTGTCGGCATACCATGATTTATTAAAACCAATGCCGTGTTATTGAACACATTTCATTTCACAGTCGTTTTCTGTTATTCACAAGACAGTGCATAAATCTCTATCCACCTAACAGATGATTTCCCTGGGCTGAATTTCCACAATTCACAATACTGTCAGAGGGTAAGACTTTTCCCCTCAATTTTATTGAGATACAGTTGATGTATAAAATGGTATGGTTTTTGTAAAAGCTTTTGACAAATATTGTCAGATTTACTTAAATAATCAATTTGCATGTCCTCTAGCAGTGCTCATGTCCACAAGCAACTGCTCACTCTCTTGCCAAGCTTAGATACTCTTATTTAAAAAACTATTAACTTCATGTGCAAAATTGTTTTTTGTCATTCTTGTAGTTGACCTTTGTAAATTATTAATGAATACAAACATTTTTACTTTTTTTAGTCATTTATACTTCTACTTTTTTTCTATTTAAGTCCTTTACCATTTATGTATTTTGATCCTAGCTTTTTAAAAATATTGATTTATAAGAACTCTTTGTATATGAAGGACATGACTCTCCCTTCAGTGGCCATAGTTATATCTAATATTGTTTCCATGTTCCTTCTTGGTTTTATATTTTGCTTATTTTTTGACATAGAGAAGACATGCAGTCTAAGCTATCAAACTTAAAATGTTTTTCTTCAGAACTGCTTCATTCAGTTTTAAGAATGCTCTTGCCCAATTCTAAATAGATGTTGATTATCAATTCTGTTTTCTTGTTGTGTTTGTGTGGCTTCATTTTACTTACAGTTCTGTAATCACTTGGGAAGTATGGAAGAGACGACATTATCCCTTCCCTCAAAGGAGCTTGAAGGGGACAGAGGAAAAGAGTACCAGCCTGTGTTATCACTGCTTTCTTCTGTACCAGTGACAGGATGTAGATAGGGGTTCAGTGAAAGGAGAACGAAACTGAATGGAGGAGACTTTTTGGAGTCCTCAAAGTTGCACTGGGCTGAGAGAGGCTCTATTTATTTTTCAGACACATACCTAGAATTATTATGTGACAGGCATTGCTTTAGTGCTTTATGAATTTTAACTGATTCAATTCTTATAACAATTTAGAATGATTATCTTACTATTAGTATCCCCGTTTTACAGAGTAGAAAACTAAGGCCCAAAAAGTATAAATTACCTACTCAAGATACTATACAAGGGCCAGGATTGGAACTTATGAAGTCTGGTCAGATTGGAGGGAAACAGGGCTATTTAAGACTAAGAGACCTGAATGTTCAAAGGAAAAATTTAGACCAGTGTTTGGCCAGAAGTTGTCAAACTTTTCCTGTAAGGAGTCAAATATTTTAGACTTTTTAGGCCAAGCTAAAAAACTGAAGCTATCATAGGCACTTATATAATTAGAGAAAAAAAAAATTTCCCACAAATTTTTGGTGTAATTTAATAATAGCCTATAATTAAAAAAATAATACAGGTCCACTGATGTGAAGAATGGAATTATTTTGGAGGGAGCAGAAGATATTAAGAAGAGGTGGCAAGAATACATGGGATAACTATGCAAAAAAGATCTTCATGACCCAGATAACCATGATGGTGTGATCACTCACCTGGAGCCAGACATCCTGGAATGCAAAGTTAAGTAGGCCTTAGGAAGCATCACTATGAACTAAGCTAGTGGAGATGATGGCATTCCAGTTGAGCTATTTCAAATCTTGAAAGATGATGCTGTGAAAGTGCTGCACTCAATATGCCAGCAAACTGGGAAAACTCAGCAGTGGCCACCAGACTGGAAAAGGTCAGTTTTCATTCCAATCCCAAAGGAACGCAATGCCAAAGAATGTTCAAACTACTGGACAATTGCACTCATCTTACACACTAATAAATTAATGCTCAAAATTTCCAAGTCAGGCTTCAATAGTATGTGAACCACGAACTTCCAGATGTTCACACTGAATTTAAAGAAAGGCAGAGAAACAGAGATCAAATTGCCAACACCTGTTGGATCATTGGAAAAAGCAAGAGGATTCCAGAAAAACATCTGCTTTATTGACTACGCCAAAGCCTCTGTGTGGATCACAACAAACTGGAAAATTCTTCAAGAGATGGAAATACCAGATCACCTGACCTGCCTCCTGAGAAATCTGTATGCAGGTCAGAAAGCAACTGTTATAACTGTACATGAAACAACAGACTGGTTCCAAATCTGGAAAGGAGTATGTCAAGGCTGTATATTGTCACTCTGCTTATTTAACTTACATGCAGAGTACATCATGTGAAATGCCGAGCTGGATGAAACACAAGCTGGATTCCAAGATTGCTGGGAGAAACATTAATAACCTCAGATACGCAGATGACACCATCCTTATGGCAGAAAGCAAAGAACTAAAGAGCCTCTTGATGAAAGTGAAAGAAGAGAGTTAAACAGTTGGCTTACAACTCAACATTCAGAAAACTAAGATCATGGCATTGGGTCCCATCACTTCATGGCAAACAGATGGGGGAAACAATGGAAACAGTGAGAGACTTTATTTTCTTGAACTCCAAAATCACTGCAGATGGTGACTGCAGCCATGAAATTAAAAGACGCTTGCCCCTTGAAAGAAAAGTTATAACCAACCTAGACAGCATATTAAAAAGCAGAGACATTACTTTGCTACAGAGATCCATCTAGTCAAAGCTATGGTTTTTCCAGTAGTTGTATATGGATGTGAGTTGGACTACAAAGAAAGCTGAGCACCAAAGAATTGATGCTTTTGAACGGTGGTGTTGGAGAAGACTCTAGAGAGTCCCTTGGACTGCAAGGAGATCAAACCAGTCAATCCTAAAGGGAATCAGTCCTGAATATTCATTGGAAGGACTGATGCTGAAACTGAAACTCCAATACTTTGGCCACCTGATCTGAAGAATGGACTCATTGGAAAGACCCCGATGCTGGGAAAGATTGAATTCAGGAGAAGTGGACGACAGAGGATGAGATGGTTGGATGGCATCACCACCTCGAAGGATATGAGTTTGAGTAAGCTCCAGGAGTTGGTAATGGTCAGGGACAAGACTGAGCGACTAACTGAACGGAACTGAACATTTTGCTTAATTGGGATTTAAGGTTAGTTGTTCCAATCATCTAACTGCAAGCTGTTGTTGTTCAGTTGCTCAGTCGTGTCCAACTCTTTGCAATCCCATGGACTGCAGTACGCCAGGCTTCCCTGTCCTTCACCATCTCCCAGAGTTTGCTCAAACCCATGTCCATTGAGTTGGTGATGCCATCCAACCATCTCATCTTCTGTCATCCCTTTCTGCTCCTGCCTTCAATCTTTCCCAGCATCAGGGTCTTTTCTAATGAGTTGGCTCTTTGCATCAGGTGGCCAAAGTGTTGGAGCTTCAGCCTCAGCATCAGGCCTTCCAATGAACATTCGGGATTGATTTCCTTTAGGATTGACTGGTTTGATCTCCTTGCAGTCCACGGGAATCTCAAGAGTCTTCTCCAACACCACCGTTCAAAAGCATAAATTCTTCGGTGCTCAGCCTTCTTTATGGCCCAGCTCTCACATCCATACATGACTACTAGAAAAACCATAGCTTTGACTCTATGGACTTTGATTGGCAAAATGATGTCTCTGTTTTTTAATACACTGTCTAGGTTTGTCATTGCTTTTCTTGAAAGGAGCAAGCGTCTTTTAATTTCACGGCCACAGTCACCATCTGCAGTGATTTTGGAGTCCAAAAAAATACTCTGTCGCTGTTTCTATTGTTTTCCCATCTATTTGCATGAAGTGATGGGACCAGATCCCATCTGTAAAATCCACTCTCAGCTTGTGGGACCTTAGGGACACAGACTTGGCCTTGCACGTTTTCTGCTGACCTCGGCATGGACCTCGTGGACCTACTGTTGCAGGGCTGATCTGCATGGAGAAATGATGGGTGGCCTTGAAGATCTGTGCACTACTCCTTCAAGGGCCCAGGGGTCCACCTGGGGCGAGGGCAGTGGAGGTGGGGAGGCAGGACAGATTTGCTCTTTTGTTGCAGGGAAAAGCCAATTCCGAATCCTTGTTGGATCTGTTTCTTTAACTTTTGCTTTTCATTGCTTTTGTTATTACAGTCATGTATAACGGCCTGCCTCAAGGAACCCTGCCCCTCTACCTGACTGAGAAAGTGCTTTTGTTAGAGACAGTCTGACCCAGTGCATCTGTGAATGGCTGCAGTAAAGAAGAAATTAACCCCATTTCTACTTCCTCACTTCTTTTCTCTCTCTGTTCTCTAAAGGAAACTGGCATCCAGACAGTGAAAAGAAGGTTATTTGGGGACATTAGTCTGCCATCTTCTCAGTCAGCTGGCTTTCTGAATAAACTCGTATTCCTTGCCTCAGCACCTCGTCTCTGATTTTATTGGCCGGTCATGCAGTGCGTAGAGCAAGCATGGACTTGGGAACAACCTTTCTGAAGTGGGCTCCCAAGTGACTAGGTGTGGGGAAAGGGTCCCACAGATAATGTGGGGTGCAGGCTATGACCAGCACAGGGAAGCACAGTCCTGCCCACCAAGTCAGAAGTACCCCAGCACTTAACCTTCTCTCAGATGGCTCAGGGGAGTGCACCTGGAAGCCTAGGCTCAGGGCCGAGACACCAGAGAAGACAAGAACGCCGTTCCTGCTCTAGTGGGGGCATGCTGCTGCCGGGCACCAGGAGGACCCCGCTCCAGAAATAGTCTCCACGTCTGCTGGCCACAAGGCCAGTGATCTCACTGCAGAGACCTCTCTTGGGCATCAGTGCTGCCCCTTCAGGATCCTTTCACAGAATGTTGGGACATCCAGTCCTTCCCTTTCAGGGAGAGGTGAGGGAAGGGGCTGTGTGGTGGATAGGAGAGTGTTGCTGAAATGGGGGGAGGAACACAGAAAGGGGATGCAAGGCAGTCTGAGAAAATGTCCCCTCCACGGCCATGGTTTCAACTGAGGCATGTCCCACTATTGGGAATGTTCTATGATTTCTCTCCTTGATACCTCCTTGGGGAGCACAAGCCTGCCCCCACGTGTGCTCCGTGTGGGGGCGGAAAGTGGCCACTTACTGCGGCCGGGCTCTGTAATTAAGTCTGTAGCAATGGGCGAGAGATCGGACAGATCTCATCCCAAAGTTCTTGCTGTTCAATGGGCTTAAATTCCGACAGGTGCTTGCGAAACGCTCCTGAGAAATCACTGCAGGTGAGCCCAAGCTGCACCAGATGCAAACAAGCCTGAGGGACAAACACGAGGCACCTCTGCTGTAGGTACAGTCAGTCCTCCTGTCCTCAGGTCCGGAGGGACTACAGCGACAGGGTTAGAAGGCTGGGCACGGGGTTAGGGAGGGAGTGGTTCCTGCCCATGGGCAGTCAGCACTGTGCTGAGAGAGTCATGGTCCACGTGCAGGGCAGTCCCTTAACCCTGACTTCAGAGTAACCCTGTTCTAGCCTGACTAACCCTTGACCATGGCCTCAGCCAGAAATGTAATCTTTCCTCTCCAGACTGACCTTTGAACCCTATTCATCTTAGAAGCAAAACTTCTTTATGCTAAGGGAGATTGGGCCCAGCAGTGTGGCCTCCCCATGTGCATCCAGAGGGACCCAGGCCACAGTCTGAGTCTTAATGCCTGGAGGGTGGGTTATGGATGGCCTGGAAGGTGACTGGACTGAGAACAGGGCTCAGCCTTCTCCCTGGCTCCCACTCAACTTGATGACTCTTGGTAACTGTCCAGCAGGTATATGGATACCACAGGGCAGGAGAAGAAGGGGACGACAGAGGATGAGATGGCCGGATGACATCACCGACTTGATGGACATGGGTTTGGGTGGACTCCGGGAGTTGGTGATGTACAGGGAGGCCTGGCGTGCTGCGGTTCATGGGGTCACAGAGAATTGGACACGACTGAGCTACTGAACTGAACTGAACTTGCCATCTCCTGAAGTAGGTGTGAACGTCCAGTGTGGAGATGTGGAAGTGATTTGAAAACCGTGGAACGAACTTATTGTGTCATAGCAAGCTATGATACAAATCTGCGTATTAAAACGAGAAGGATTGCTTGCATGGGCCGCTTGTCTTCAGTCTGCACGCTGTGCTTCCCAACCCTGTTGCATATGATAACTTGGTTATATGTTCCTTTTCCCTAAAATTTTCTGCTCTCTCCCTTCTTTTTCCTTTTAGTATTCATTGAGAAATGTTCCAAATATAACATACTCAAGAGTAAATGTTTAATGAACTCTTTATGTGGTAGCCAAGGGAGCATGCTTAACAGACTTTTCTTACTGCAGGGGCCCTCATTGATCTGGGGTTCAACTCCTGGGATCTGGTGGTGCAGAGGCTGTACCTCCCCAGGGCTGGGCCCTGCCAGCAGGGCAGATACATTAGGGCCACTGCATCTGGAGACATGTGGGCTCCTCTACTAGCAATTTCCAATCAAGTGCTCCCCTTTGGCTTTGTGCAACTGTCCTCAGGCTCCATGTCAGCCCCGAGGTGTCAGATGCACCTCCCCAACCTCTCTCCTCCCTGCCTCATTCAGGGGCAGACCTGCATGTAGAAAAACAGCTCTCCCAGCCTCTCTGCCCTTTCTCTGCTCTCTTTCTCACTGGCATTTCCTCTAATGAAATAAAAACTTTTAATCCCATCTTGGCGTCTGCTCTTTGGAGGACCTGGATCAACAGACTTGAGGTCTCATAGGTGCATCCTCCAAGGTCCACAGTTATCAGTATTTTCCCATATTTCGTCACCCCCCCACCAATGAAGTGATTTACAATAAATCCTAGACAATATGCCATTTCACTCTTAAAACACTTATTGCTCATTCTTCATGAATTCTGAATTTGCAAGTTCACCTACAGCCTAATTTTAGAGCAATACTGTTGCGCTTTCATGGTCATTCATGAACGTGCACAAGAGTGGTAAAAAACCTGAGTTGCCAGCTGTCCTCAGCTGAGGTCAAACAAGCCAATGTCCTGGCTTTTTGTTTTCTGGGTTTTTTTCCAGCTTTATTGAGATATAATTGACATATACATTGTGTAAGTTTAAGGTGTACAAGGTGTTGATCTGATATACTTATATATTGCAAAATGATTACAGCCCTTAGCATTAGCTAATACCTCCATCACATCATATAATTACCCTCATTTTGTGGGAAGAACACTTAAGATCTACTCTTTTAACAATTTGTTCTGTCTTTTTGTTTTGGCTTTCATACCATAGCAAGTGGCCTTTTCACAGTCTTTCTGGTTGCACATTTTTTGCATTTTTGTGCTTTTTGGGGTGATTTTTCTGTTTAAAATGGTCCCCAGGCATAGTGCTAAAACACTGTCTAGTGCTTTTGAATTAAAGAAGGCTTTGCTGTACCTTAGGGAGAAAATGTATGTTAGATGAACTTTATTTGGGCTTATGAATTATTCACTTTCATGAATTATACAGCTATTGGTCAAATTTAATGTAAATAAATAAATATATTAAATAAGATGTCTTTAAACAGGAACACACTTAAAACAAGACTGTGTATTGATCAGTTGATGAAGACATGACCGGAAGCTCACAGGAACCTACCATGTACATACCCTAGGAACAGTGGTTTAGTATTCAGTTGTTCAGTGTTGTGGACTTCATACAACATAACTTCCAAAGATAAAGAAAATCAACAGTTAATGTATAATGAACATTTTTTCACAGGACCAGAATGTCATAATCACACCTAACAAAATTAATACAGTTTCCTTGATAACACATTACTCAGCCTCTTATCAAACTGCTTCAATTGTCTCAAAAATGTTTTTTTTTATGATTGGTTTATTCAAATTTGGAAAGATCCAAACATCTCATATTTGGTTGTTATTATTTTTAAGTTTTTGAATCCAGAGCTCTTCTGCCTCTCCTTTTAATTTTTTTCCCATGCCACTGACTTGTTGAAGAAACAGGCCAGTTGTTCTATGAAATGTCCCACATTCTGTGTTCTGTCTCTTTGCTTCCTTCTGGTATCATTTATTATTGAATGATGTGGAATTTATCTCTAGAGGATTCTATTAGTGGTGGGGTATGGTAGCTCAGCTGGTAAAGAATATGCCTGCAATGCAGGAGACCCCGGTTGGATCCTTGACTCAGGAAGATCCCCTGGAGAAGGGATAGGCTACCCAATCCAGTATTCTTGGGCTTCTCTGGTGGCTCAGATGGTAAAGTACCCACCTGCAATGCAGGAGACCTGGGTTTGATCCCTAGATTGGGAAGATTCCCTGGAGGAGGGCACAGCAACCCACTTCATTATTCTTGTCTGGAGAATCCCCATGGACAGAGGAGCCTGGCAGGCTTCAGTCCATGGGGTCGCAAAGAGTTGGACACGACTGAGTGACTAAGCACAATGCAGGATATAAAGGGTGAATGGTGACAGTTGGGGTTGGAAGATGGGGTTTTATTGAACAGGGTGACATTAAGGTTGGGTTGGGTTGAAGTTTGAGTTCAGGGCAGAGCTACATCTGGCAGGACAATCCAGTGGTTAGCAGGCTCAGGACTTCTGGGTACAAGTTGTGCTCTGCCACTTAATAGTTATTGACTTTGAACAAGTTATGTAACCTCTCTGTGTCTTAGTTTCCTCATCTGTAAAATGAAGATAACAAGAATCCTTACCTCATAAGGTTTTTGTGGAGTTTAGTTACTATATGAAAGCACTTGGATTGTTGCCTGGCACATGGTGATTGTTACATTAGTGTTTGTTACTCTGCTGTTATTGGGGTTAGACTAGGGGTTGGGGCTGGCTTAGTTATATGGTAAGAGTGATTTCTTATTCATGATTCCACCCAGGACTAGAAGCTCCACCTCATACTTAAGACGGGTTTGGAGGTAGTGAGTGCTGAGACCACCCCTCCTTGGATGGCCTTCCCTCATTCCCTCTCTAGAGACCCTTTTGGGATTGAAGGGGGAGCAGTGAGGCTCCGTCTTTCCCTTGGAAGCTTTCCCATTTCATAACCAGTTTTGACCCTGATCCTTCTTCCTTGCCCGTATGCCAACAGGACTGTGGATGTTCTTTGATATAACCACAATCCTGAGTGGGATTTTAGAAGGGTGGAGGAAGTAGGCCTTGCCTTTTAACTCACTCCTGAGAAGGAAATTTTGTAGGGTGGGGGCACTCGTGGGGACATTTGGATCAGTTACACAGAGGTACAGTGAAGTGAAGTGAAGTGAAAGTCACTCAGTCGTGGCCGACTCTTTGCGGCCCCAGGGACTATACAGTCCATGGAATTCTCTAGGCCAGGTTACTGGAGTGGGTAGCCTTTCCCTTTCCAACTTAAGAGTAAGACAGATCACACAGTGGCCACTAGAGGTGTTGGTGGACGTGTATGGAGTATTCATCTATCCATCTATGTGTCATGCCTCCATCCATTTATCCGTCTATCCATCTGTCCATCACTACAGTAAACACCAGGCACTCACTCTGAGTCAGGAACATCCTCCCGGCACTCAAGCAGCTCATTGTCTAGTGACGAACACCATGTGTAATGACTACATGCTGTGCTAGTAGAGGAATGTACAATATGCGAAGAGATTTTTGGAGAGGGTGGAACCCTCCGTGGCTGGGACCAGGGGCTAGAAAGGAGGCCCCCTCCTTTCTTCTTTGCATCTGGTTCTTCTGCCCTGATGGCAATTCCTGTCCTAGGGCTGGGTTCAGTGGCAGGCTCAGTTTCCTTGTTCTATATCACCAGGCACAACTGGAGAAGAGAACTGTTCCTTCTGGGAAGGAATTTTGCAGTTCAATCAGTCTACCACCCCTGGCCAGGCACCCTGAGGCCATAGTCCACATCTCTGGAGACAGGCGCTGTTTCTCGTGAAGACTCCCTGGGAAGATGTGGACCCAGTGTCCATACCACTTTCACCCTCTAGACTGGCGAGGTCTTGGTTGCAGCAGTGCTGTTCCCAGTTCGGAACTGCTTGCTTACTTCGGGCAGTGGAGACTGGACCAGAAGTCCATCTTGTGTCCTTCCTTTCTGCTGCCCCGATCCCAGCCTAATGCTTGGCCTTTGGCTTGGGTCCCTTATTAAGGACTCCTCTCAATCTTGAGTATCCTGGTAGGGGCTATTTTGCCTCTAACTATGGCAGGATCCAGAATCAGAGAGGAGGAAATGAGATTCTCCCTAGAGGAGACCAGGTTCCCCACGGCTGCTGCTTTTTGCCACTGGCCTGGGGGTCAAATGGCAGGGGCCGTGTCTGCTCCATCAGCCTAGCGCAGGGGAAGAGGCCTCCCCCTTCAAGTCTTCCCAGCTCCAGAGAAGCAGCAAGCCTGCAGAGCCTCACAGAGTGGCCTGTTTGGGTGGAAAACCTGCCAGGGCCCAAGACGGTTTCAGCACACTCTCCCCCTCTCTGTCTGTCTGACTAATGCTCCCATAAGCAAGCCCCAGGTGAGAGATGGCTGTGTCTCCTGCAGCTGCCCCAGCGAGAGGCTGTGTTTGTGGTGTAACTGCCTGATGGTATCACAGAGGGTGGTTTGGATGAGCTGTCTCTTGGGAGTATCTGCCTGTTGTTTGCCTGAGCCCCCCACCTGGCCCCCACCCCAGCCCCTGCCTGAGTTCACTGCATGATTCATAGAACTGTTGGCCCAGCACCTCTGCCCCCCAGCACTGTGAGACCCTCCCCTGGTTGATGCTGGTGTGCGTGTGTGTTTCAAGGGAGAAGAGTCCTCTCTGCACGTCCTCCTGAACTAGCCCTGGAATTTCTCTTCTGACAAGTCCCTCACTAGAGGTTCTGAAGACATAACTACTGCCAGAGTGTCTCTGCGGATAAGAGGCTTCATTTCCATCTTCCGCATTATAGACATCCCAGCAACGAGTGCTGAGGTCTGACTCCCCAGTCCTGAGTGGCCCCTAAACGCTCTTTCCTGAACTAGTGGTTTCCCAGATCCTTATTCTGGGAGATTTTTCTCTGCTCCCACCAGCGGAAGAGAGCCTCTTCCTGGCCCCAAATCTCTCCCCAATAAAAGAAGACAGAGGACAATGCCATTAAGAGAAGTTGGTTCCCAGCCTAGCTCAACCCCTAAGACCAGCTGTGTGAACCACCACCACCAATCCACCCCTCCCACTGTGCCTTAGTTTCCCAAGCTATAAAATGGAAACAAAAGTGAAGAGTCCCTTTGGGGTTAAAAGAGATCATGTATACAAAAGTGATGGACGCAGGAGTCCAATGTCTCAACATTCTTTCTCTTCCTGACTGTCCTAACAGTCCTGTATTCCCTAAGGACTGTCTCCTGGGCTGTAATCATGCCCAAAGTATATTCAGAGGAGAAACAGAAACAAGTAATGGAAGGAGAAGAACCCCACCCTGCGAGATCCTCTGAGCTCATGGGAGAGATAACTTTCTGGCAGGGAGCTGTGTGTGTGTATATGTACGCATGGTGGAGGCGTTGTCTAAGCAGAGGAAGGGAGTCCAGATACATGTATCTAGGTTAAACCAATGACTGTAGAGTCTTTTTAGTAGGCAAGACCAATCAGCAGATTCATTAAGTTCCTGTTTACCATCAATCGTCAAAGCTAATAATTTAACTAAGCTGATTATCTTCATTAAAAACCATTAGTTCCCATACGTAAATGTTCCTGTGCTTGCATTTTCATAATTGTGTTGATATTTCACAACTTGCATTTCAAAGGAGTCCTGTGCTCAAAGTCCTCTTCCACTCCAGCCTGCTTGGCTCTCTGTGTTTATTTCAGCCCAGGAGCCATGTTAGGTGATGGGGAACAGTGGGGAACAAGACAGGCCTGGTTGTCTTTGCCTGCAGCCCAACTTTGCTGTCTCTGGTGTTCTGGATGAGACATGCCCCTCTGTCTGTGAACAGGACCAAGACCAGCCTGATGTGCAGTTTTAGGAACCTCCCGGTGCCTGGTTGCCTAACTGAGTCCCTTAGAAGTGGGACAGCCCTCAACACAGCCTTTCAGTGTCACCATTCATTGACACACCCACCATTAACTCGGGGAAGGAAGGCCCTCGGTACTGCTTCAGGGAAGAGGAAGGAACCAGTGTTTGTTGAGCACCCACAGCTGCCAGGTGCTGACACTGTGGTTCCCTCTCTAATACCTCCAGTAACATAGCAGCATCTCCATTCTACAGGTGATGAAACTGAGACTGGGGGAGGTTGAGTAACCCAAGTCACACACCAGGAAGAGCTTCGGTTCTGGATCTGTAGCCCAAGCCTGTGCTGTTTCCACCCTGTCACATCTTCCTTCCCAAGAGAAAGGTAGACATGGCCCCAGGTGCTCTTCGTTCCAGATTCCCTACGGTCCGCGTGCTGGCTTCACCAGCAGCATCAGGAGAAGGGGACCCAGCGTCTACATGGCACTCCATGAGGGCGGACTCCAGGACCCTGGCCTTCCTCCACTGTGATTTTCCCTGTACCCCAGGTCCTGGCCTGGCCCCAGGAGGCACCTGACTCTGAAAAGAATCTTGTGCATTTTGGGTCCTGGGCAGAAGAGTGCCTCCCCTCCCTTCTCCCCTGTGGCCTGAGTTCCCGAAGCCCACAGGCAGACTATGCTCGGGGCAGCAGAAGCCTGGCCTCTGTCCTCCCGCCGCTCTGGCAGGTGCCCTGGTGGGTTTTCCTAGACGCCCACTGCCCTGGAGCAAGGGCCAGGGTCTGGGCTGGGGAAGTGTGGAGGTGGCACTCACTTGGAGGACGAGGGCTCCAGACAGCCAAGGAACCTGGCTTTGTAACAACAGCAACCAGGGGTGATATCCAAGGAGCACCAGCATGCCCTAGGCCCTGTGCTAAGAACAGGCAGGAGGTGTGGCTCTTGGAGCCTTGGCATCCCCGTCTCCATGCTCCCACACAAGGAAGTGTGTCCTGTGGGAGCAGAGAGCTCTGGGCTTGGATTTCTTGGTGCTGTGGACACACCCTTTCTTGGTTCTGGACTGGGATGGAAGGGAACCTGTGTCTGCCAGGGTCTCACTTGCAGGTCCTGGGAGTGGGGGCGAGTCTGAGCCTGGAGGAAGGAAGGGCCCTTTCCCAAGGGCCGTGTGAGGGCCCAGCTGCGTTTGGCATCCCCTGCTCGGCCCTCTTCCCTCCCTCCCGTGCCCTGCTTCCTTTTGCTGTGTCCTGGCTTCTTGTGGGGGGCACCTCTCCCCGACCCCATCTCTCCTCACCCCTTCTCTAACCTGCTTTTCCCAGGCCTCACTTGGAGTGCTGTTCCCAAGGACAACCCCCTGCCCCAGGGTGCCAGAAACCAGCTCCGCAGCCCCTCTTACAGCACGATCCCTCCCCGGGACCTTGGGGCCCTCCTTTCCCTTGCCTCTTGCCTTCCCCTCCCACCGCTGCTGCCCCTTCTCTTTCCTCCTTTCCTCTTCCTGCCTCCTGAGCCACCTTCCTGACTGTGAATGTCTCCTGCCCCATCTGCCCACCCCCACATCTCACAGCGCTGTCTCCTGCTACCCACCCCCCTTTACCTTTGCTCTGCTCTGGATCTCCCCACTGCCCCTCCCCCTACCCCCAGCCCAGAGCCACCTCTACACTTGCAGGAGACAGAAGCTTCTAGATTCCACATGGGAGGAAGCCCAGGGCCTGGACTGAGGAGTTAGCAGTCACGGGTTTTGGACATTTGGAGGAGTCAGGGGAACCCAGCAGAGGAGACAAGTGTTGCTCAGAGACCCGAGGGAGCCTGTGGCACTTTCTTTGGTGTGTCTTCCTATCGTAAATCTCTTGTCCCCCTTTGAGGACAGCATTGACTTTTTAAAAAAGTGTAAATTTACTGTGACCCAGATGGTGAGTGAGGTGAGTTAGAGAAGGCCGGCTGGCGCAGGAACCTGGGCGCGGCTATAGAGGAAGACGGCTTTTCTTGTGCCCTGTCAGATCAGATCTGCTCTCCAGGGGTGGCCGGGAGCCACAGCCAGCCTGCCTGTCCTGCAGAGCTCACATCCAGGAGACAGGTTACCTGAGGGCTGCGAGAGTGCTTCTGCGTGTGAGAGAGAACAACTCAGTTCCCAGCAGGGAGAAGACAGATTGCAGTGTGCAAAGCCTTAAAAGCTTCTGCCGCTGGAACATGAAGGGCTGGGAGCCTTGGTGCCAGGGAAGCAGGCGTAAGGCCCACTGGATTTGTGTTCCAGCATCACCATTTTCTACTGTAACATGGACATGTAACCCTGAACATGTAACTCTGGGGCTTGGTTTTCTCACCTTTAAAATGGGAACAATGTTCAGACCCATTCACAGTGTTCTTGTGAGGCTCAGCAACTGAAAGTTTCAATATATTTTTGCTTTAAAGAAGGACATTTCTAAAAGTGTCCCATTTCAAGAACATTTCTGAGTGAGGCAGAAGCAACCTCCCAAGCAACTGCACTTCCAGCCATCCTCTGGAGGGCCTGAACAGAAAAGCTGGACTCTACTTTGTCTCTGCCACCCGCCTGCTCTGTGCCCATCTGCAAAATGAAGAGGCTGTAAAAGATATTTCTCAGGTTCCTGCAGGTTGACATTATTTCCTTAAGAATCCAGTGTTTTTGTCACTGGCCTGTGGCAGTGGGAACAGTCAAATGGGGGCTGGGGCGAGGTGAATGAGAAGAAGGCCCCCTTCTAAGAGCCTGGATCCAGGGAAAACAGACCAGATAGAACTCTGGTCTTAAGTAAACTTCTAGAAGGAATTAGGGTCCATGCATGCCTTAGGGCCCCAAATCCAAATATTTAGAGGCTTCCACACTTGGGATGTGGTGGGAAAAAAACAGGGAAAAATTCCTCTTGTCCCCTTCCCTTCCCTCTCCTGGGCTCACGAGCAGGGAGGCTGAGCAGGATCAAAGCCACACACACCTCCAAGGGACAGATGTTGGCATCTTTAGTCACCCAGGCCCAGAGGTGGAGGGCAGGGAGGATCGGGAGACGAGGAGGCCTTCCGTGTCGTAGGATGTAGCAATCAGAGTGCACACACACTCCCTCCCCACCACCTTGCACCAGTTTACTGAGCAAAGCTACAGCCCTTTAAGCAGCTCAGGTCCATCCACGTCCAAAAGAAAGCTTTATTAATAAGTTGCCCTGGGCAGCCAGTGATGATTGTCAGCGGTGGTGTGCGAGGGTACGCGAGGGCACTGCAACTTGAAAGGGAGAATTTCCCAAAGGGAGGTGATAGGTCCTGATAATTGTCATAATAACAGCTCAGCGGGCCTGCGCTGGCTCCTTTCATCCTGTGAGGTCATAAATGGCTTTCTCTACCAGGGAAAGGACAGGGCCTCCACCCACCAAAACACGCTCTTGCCCACACTCACCCAGCTGGGGATCTGCCCAGCTGTTATTTCTGAGCTGGGAAAACGTCGGGATTGTTAACACAAGGTGAGCTAATCAAGCCTGTGTGCACTCTTCTCCCCAGATGGGAGTGGAAATTCCACTTGGCACGTAGATTCTTGAGCCCTCTGCCAGGAAGCCTGGCCCATTATACTGGCCCTGTTGTCTCATGCACACACCTGGACTGTGCTGAGTAGTCCACGCTTCATGTGCCGCCCGAGTGACCACAAAATGCATGGCGGGTTTACTCTCCTCTCTCCTTAAGTGTGCTTACACTTGAGGAGTTGAGAGCTGTCTGCTGAGGATGGGAGGGTTAACACAACTCTGACTTGTATCTTTGTCGGGCTCAAGGCATCTCTTTAGGACTCTACAAATGAGCACCTCACAGTTCCAGCAGGCCAAGGGTGAGTTGTCAATCAGAGTGCCAATAACTTGCTTGTAGATGTCCAGACTGGGTATTTATTTAAAGCTCTTGGTGCTCTATCTGTTTTATGATGGTCTGAGACAGCAAGATGGCAAGAGCATGGGCCAGTGTGTGCCAACCTGAGGCCACGGTGCCCTGCCCCCCCCCACCCTGCTAATTCCCCTGTGGAGGAGGTCACTTGGTTAAGAAGATGGTGATGAGAAGTGGGACTTGGAAAGATCAGAGTTCAGCTCCTCCACTTTCACAACCATAAAAATAATAACCATTACTACTGTAGTTCATAGTCCACGGTCCAGGCACTACTCTACATGTTCTTCCTACACTAACTGATTTTATCTCCTCATAATCCTATGACATACATCTCTTATTCCCATTGTACAACTGAAGACACTAAAGAACAAAGGCAAATAACTTGCTCAGATGGGAGCATCAGAATCTGAACGCACGTTCCTAAGCTCTCAAAGTAGTCACCTCCACTTTGCCTCTGCCCTGTTTCAAAGCTGCCTGCCCTACTTGTGATGTCTTCCCAGCCCTCAGGGGTCTTTGGCCCCCAGATACGGCTCTGCTGAACAACCACAGCCTTCCCTGTGAGCCTAGTAGAAACACACATCCCGAACTTTCCTGTGAATCTTAACTGTGTTCAACCCTTTGTCAGGCACTGGGCCAAGTTTAGAATGTGGGAAACGGCCCCTTGATCTTCCACACCAAAGGGCATCACCCATGTAGATGCTCTGCGGCACTACGGAAGTTCATGAAGCACTGTAGATTTGATTTTTTTCACATTAAGTTCTGTTCTCTTGTCTGACTACACAGACCTGGGCACAGAAAGGGCTTCTGGAAACTGCTGCTGAGATTGGAGAATATTTGAAGATGTGCAGGTATGTAGAGAGTTTAGCAACATGAGTTCAAATTCTGATCCTCCCATTTGGCAAGTTATTTGCCTTTGTTCCTTAGTTTCTTCAAGTATACGATGGGAATAAGACACATAACGTCATAGGATAATGACGAGATAAAATCAGTTAGTGTAGGAAGAACATTTAGAACAGGGCCTGGGCCGTGGACTGTCAGCTGCGGTAGTAATTGTTATTATTTTTATCGTTGTGAAAGTGGAGGAACTGAACTCTTACCTTTCCAAGTCCCACATCCCACAACCAGGGCCTGTATGATTCACAGGTGTGGCATGAGCTACCTGCAGCCAGCAGACAAAGCTCTTGTTAAAACCTCTGGGACCATCCCTAACTCATATAAGTTTCAGCCTTCCCCGGTCAGGAATTCCCCTTAGATCAGACTTCTAACCGGCATGCTGCAGCCAAACCACACCTGTGCACCTCCCTCGTGCTTCACATAGAGAAGAAGGAAGGCCCTTCCTCATAGCCAGTTTCCCAGGCTGTGAGGTATCATGTGGCTATGAGTTGCCCGGTGACTAGAGTCTAAAAGGTGGGGATAATACCAGGGTAGCCCCTGGGCCTGCCAGCCTGATAGCCCAACATCTACCGCCTTTGAATTCAGCCCTTAGAACAAGAGCAGCCACCCCAGCACCTAGACGGAATGCCCATGAGGGCTTTGTGTACAGTCTTCACGTTTATCCACCCCTCACTCCAGAGCAGCCTCTGATTGCAGGGGCCACACAGCTGTTCCTTCACTGTGACTTTCCCTACTTCACCTATGGCTCAAGAAAGGCATGTTCTCCTAAACATCAGTTCTCTGTTCCATATAGGTGCCACTGCAAAGAATGTTTTCTATGCTTTGTGCTGACTCCCTCTCTTGAATTCCTCTAGTCCTTGGAATTAATATGGGATAGGCCAAATGTTTATCAGGCTCTATGCCACCCTCCCACCTCATGCCTCCATGATGGCTGAAGTCTGGCCAGGATGAAGTGGCAGAGCACCATACAATCTCTTCAGAAGCCAAGGAACAGACCTGCGTCCCTGCCCTTGGGGAGGTGGATCTTCCCTGCACAAGGCTGCGATGGAGCCCTGGCCACATCTGCTTCTGGGAGGAGGGGGAGAGTCACCGGACCTCACTTTGAACGTTGGAATGCTTACAGGACTCAAAGTTAAGGGCCAGGATGGGAGCGCACAAGTTGGCTTACCCCCGCATTAGGTTTGGAGATCAAGTGCCAGGAGAACGCTTCTGAGAAGCACCAGTGTCTGGTGAAGACCGCTTTGTGCTGGAACGCTTTTGCTCTCCCCTTGCCTCCGCTGTGGTGTCTCAAGTCTTTGTGTCATGTTCCTCAGCTGTCCCTTAGGGCGAGCTCACAAAGGTGCCTCACGCATCAACCAGAGGAGTGTGTGGACCCAGCCTTGGCACAAAGAGCCTTCTGCTCCCCTTGACCCCATCCCCAGACCCCCGTCTAAGACTGAGTCGGCACACCGCCAGAGCAGAGACTGGCCAGCTGGCCCCCAGTATCCATTTTCCAGGTAGATACAAGCCAAGTCTTAAGCCTGAAACACCAACCTGCCATGGCTCCCCCACACTCTGGATCATGCTGAAGTGAAGTCCCCCCTTGCTCAGAGGTTACTGTTCTTTTTAGTCTCAGACTATCTACGTCTGCAAATGGAAAAGAGAGACAATAATTGCCTTCCAGGAGAGGAAAACCAGGAGTCCAAGACAGGAAATGACCAAAGGACCGTGACCCAGTGTCAGCCTCTGGGGTGGCCAAGCTCTGACCTCTGCCTTTCCTGCCGTGGCTCTGACTTGGCAGCCTCAGGGAGCGAAGGAACCACGTTAGGTAACCGTAACCAGGCAGGGTGCTGGGATGGTGGACAGAAAGGGGTGACACAAAAGTCAAAGGTTAGGAGAGGTGCATCCAGAATCAGACCGCCACCCTGAGGCAGGACTCTGTTCCCAGATCCAGGCATCTCCCTTTGCTTCCTGGCTGGACACACCTTGTCTCTCTCTGGGGATCTCCTTCCCCTCAGGAGTTTTCACACACAATGGTTGGCAGATTCTGACATTTGTTTTCATCACCGTTTTTAAGGTGAATGACATTTGTCACATCCCTTCCTTGATGGCTTTGATGTGGGGATTTTCCCACTCTCTAATGACAGGTGAGGAGCTGACACCCGGCCCCTCTGGGCGGCTCGCCATCTCTGCCAGACCTGGTTCCCACAGCAGTTGCCTCTGTTCCAGGGCTCTTAATTAAGATCCTCTCTACTGATGGCGGGGGACTTCTCCAGCGATTATCTCCTTGCTTTTCCAGCTCTCGCAGGCTCTGTCTCTCCCTCCTTCTCCTGGATCTCATGGGCTCTGCTCCTCCTTACCCTGATGTGAGGAGCCGAGGGCACAGTTTTCCTGAGGATCTTGGGGGTTCACACGAGGGTTTTGGGAATGTTTAGACATTCCAGCGACGCTTGAGTGCAACATAATAATAACATGCAAGATAGTTTTAATGCCTGTGCCCTAGAGAAACTGTAAAACTACAGTGTAGCCCAGAGCCTGGTGCACAAACGGAACTTATTACATGTGGGTTTCTTGAGTGAAATGAATGAAAAGATTAGCGTGTGGGTGAGTTTAGTGCTGAACACAAATATGGACACTTGGGGCAGAGTGCTTCTGATTTTCTGACCAGAAACAAGTCTTGGAGTCCGAGTCTCTCTTCCTGAAGCTAGTGTTGGTATCCGTAAGTACGGGACATGGGGATCTGGTCATGATGGGGGTGTGCTGGGGCCAAGCCACGCAGTGGGGGCAGCACTGGCTCATGCCCTGCCATCCTTGCCTCTCTCCCAGGTCCACCCAGACTTCACTTTTCTGCCTCCATTTTCTTGGCTGCAAATTTTCTCAACCTCAATCACACAGGTAGATTGTGAAGCAGTGACCAGAACCTGCCTGTAAAAAATGTCTGGCAAGAGCCATTTCAGGTTGGTTCAAGTTAAAGGTGGGCCTTGACTTCTCGGCCTCACAGAGTCCCACATGGCCCACGGCCTGCGCTGTCTCCTCCTCGGCCCAGGGCTCCTGCTCCTCTTCCCCTCAGGGTCCCGTCTCTCCGCCCTCTTCAAGGGAGCCTCCCACCTCAACCCACCCTTTTCCTTCTGACACCCATGGAGGGGCAGGCAGCCACATCTCATATCTCCAAGGAGATATCGAAGGAAATTCTGGAGTCATATGACGAACCGAGGACCGAAAGACCTAGGGTTCATTCAGATCAACTCCTTCACGGTAAAGGCTGACACTAGGCTCTCAAAGGTGAAAGGGCGGGAGGTGGTCATCCAGTTGGTCAGGTCTCAAGGCTGGGAAGAACTGATGCCCCACCTTATGTTCTTTCCAGAAGCTAGTGGCCAGGACTCATACAGGGCAGCAGAGACACGTGGGAGTGGCAGGGCAGGTGTGTGCGTGGCTGCGCGAGGCTGAAGGGAAGTCTCATCATGCCCCGCTTCTAACTGGGTCCTACAGTTTGCTCATGGCGTGGGCACTCTAGGTAGAAACACTCAGCGTGCTTCCCACCCTCTCTGCGACCCTCAGTGTGTCCCCATCTGTAAAGTGAAGGGTTACAATAGGAAACTCTTGTGTTGCCTCTGCCTGGGTCACTCCCTGGCACCATCCAGTGAAGCAGGAAATGTGGTAATTTTGTGTCCAGAGAACCCCTTCATCCACCCTCTTGCCTCACCTCCCTTACACACACCTGTCCGCTGTGTGCTCCAGTGGCCTTCAGGAGGCTGACCAGTCCTGAAAAGTGGCTGGCTTTGGCTGGGGGTGGTGAGTTGCAGGCTGAGAGTCTGGAGTTTTGAGCTCTGTTGCTCATCTGGAAACTCACTTGTAGCATAGCTGTGAGAAAACCAGGGGATGATATTTGAGCCTAATTCTTTATTTGCAAAATTGAGACAACAGTTAGCCTTCAACCACCCACACCTTAGTGGCTGTGGGGCAGATCTAAAGAGTGCCAGTGAAGTGGTTATTATGACGAACCCCAAAGGGCCAGTGAGAGGGTGAGAAGGTGGAGAGAGTGCAGTCAGGTCAAGCCCAGAGAACAGAGCGGGCAGAGGAATGGTTGAGAGGGGCCAGGCTGAGTCTCTATAGAGGCTGCTTCTGCACAAGATGGTGGCGTGGAGCCGCAGCTCAGGCAGAGCCTGGAAGCTGCACGGCGGCCTTGAGTGAGCCCGGGGCTTCTCAGGGCTCCAGGTATGTCAGACTTAGGCCAGTGAGTGTGCTCAATATTTGTGGATTTGATAGGATGTTTTCATCTGTGTCAAGAAAGCTTCAGTGAAGGTTCTAGAAGGCCCACCAACACATTTCTTTGACCTGGTCCCAGAGCTTAGAACTCTGTTTTGGGAGCTGGGGCTTGAGGGGTGTAGAGGGCCTGGCAGCCTAGAGCCTGCCCTGCCGTTCAGGTCTGCCTAGAGGGCTTCACCCAGGGCTTGGTTTTTATTTGCCTATTGCCTTCCTTCCCAGGAACTCAGAGGAGGGGCACTTTGTTATCTTGGAGACTTTCAACATCCAGGGGAGGCAGGGAGGTGACTGGGATCCTTATCAGGGTGGGGCCCAGGCCTGTGGAGGGGCCACCCCAGCTCTGTTCAAACTTCCGGCAGCCCAGAGCCTGGATATTCTGGGGCAGCTTGATTTCAGCATCTGGGCCCGGGAGACAGCTAGCCTGCTCTCTAATTGTTGCCAGAAAGGAAGACCTCAAATCAAATGCTTTATTAGCAAAACCATCATTTTTGTTTCTGTCCCTAGCTTTTAATGCCAGATCATCCCACACAGGTCTCCTCCAAGTTACCTTGGGTTGCACTTTGCAAACAGTTTATCTTGGAAGGTTTAGCAGGAAGGAGACTGCTCAAAACTATGCATCCAGGAGACTTCACTGACTCTTAAAAAAGGTGGGTTGATGTTTGATTTTGCTCTAAAATGTTCCCAGGCTCAAGTCACTTAAAGCATGTTTCATTGAGTCCATCATTATTTTCCAGGAAGAATCTTGGTCCTTGTTAGGCCTCTTTGATTTTCACAAGAGGATGTCCAAACTCTCCCCAGTTTGACATCTGGTGGGTCACTGGGTCTCATGCACAATTTTATCACTTAGAAGGGCTTCAGTAAAGTGAACTTCTAGTCCCCATTGTCTGCCTGAATCTGGCCCAGAGACATTCTCCTTCAAAAACATTATTTTGGGGATCTGTAGACAACATCCTCCATTGCTTGCACCAACGTCTACCCTGGTATGAAGTCAGATCATCCGGGACACGTGTAGCTGTATCAAACCTCACATCCCTAGCCTCACAACTAACTGCATTTCACATTAGGCGCACTCTGCTGTGCCCCACTGATGAACATAAGAAACAAAGCTCACAGCTGCTTCTGCTGCAGAGATGCCTCTGAGCTCTTCGCCCGTTGCCTTATCCCTTGTCCTCTGTGTGTGTGCGTGTGTTGGGGGAGAAGCTGAGGAGACATTTCTTTCTGTTCTCTGGGACATCAGGAATGCTGGTGTTTCTCCTAGGCAAGTAGCTTGCTTTAATCTCAAGGATCCTGGCAGTTGTGCAGCTGATCGTGTTTCATCTTGGCACTGGCTGTTAGAGGTTTTAGGGCCAAATTTGTGGCCCACCCATAGCAAATGGATCAAAGTTTATAGTATGTTTATTTTGTATTAGTCCCATCCTTGGCTCCATTTTATGGCTTTACCCTAGCTTTTTCATTTTTTTTTCTTTCTCACCTGCTTCTAATTTATGTCATCTTGCTGAATTTTATGCATCTTTGTAAACTGACTAAATCCTTTTGTGAAACAAAGAGGTATGTATATACACAAACAGACAAACAAATGAATATTCTCCATCACTGGACAATGTATAATTTTTTGGTTTGGGAAATCGGGTCCATAAAGTTCCTGCTTTCCCCAGGGCCACCATTATTCCACAAAGCCAGCCAAACAGATCCACTGTGAATGAAGCTCAGCATGAATTCCCCAAAGGATTGAGAGACAAAAACGAAACAAATAAGGACACAAAGTCAGGTGATGCTAAGGGCTGTGATGAAGATAAAGCAGGGCAGGGGGACTAGGGTGCTGATATAGCCTGGCCAGAGGTGATCTCACTGAGAGGGGATTTTTGAATTGAGCTCAAGGAAAAGAAAGAAGTAATCTGGTATCCATGGTAGAGGAGCATCCCAGGCCAAGCAACTGGCTAGTGCAAACTTTTGTGGCAAGTTGAAGGTGCTGGAGGGACTCAAGTGAGCTGGTGTGCCCGGAGCTGAGCAGTGAGGAGAGTGTAAGGAAATGGAAAGCAGAGCCTTGATCCGGAGCCACAGTAAAGACTTGATAATCTTCCGAGAGGCGAAGACTGGTGGGCCTGGTCAGAAGTATGACATGATGTGATTTAAGTTGCAGCACAATCAGCGCGATGATCAGGTCAAGGCTGAAGCAGGGTGAGGAGCTAGGAGGACTGTAGGAGAGCTGATGAGCATTTGAATTACAATGAGAGAAGAGGTAAGTGGTCTGATTCTGGATCTTTCTCCACACTGTATCACCAAACTCGAAATCCATTCTTGTCGACTTTTGTTGTCTACACGTTCTCGACTCTTTCGTTCCTGAACAGTGTGAGCTCGCCGCTGCCCCCAGCCCCTCACAGGTCATCAGCAGCTCCTCTGCACGGTAGGTGCTCTGGGGTCCTCCCTTCTTTTGTTTCTACAGCATGCCTCTCCTTCGTCTCCTCCCGCTGGCACAGAGGCTTCTCTTGTACCACCCACCCCTTTCAGCTCAGTACTTCAGAATACTTTGTCTTCATCCCTCTTACTGCAAAAACTGCTACATAATTGTAGGGAGAGAGGTAACTAGCCAAGATGGCATGTTCAGGCTCTGTCATCCCATGTTTTGTAAATAATGACTACGTAACAGCTGAGATCATTTATAGCACTGTGCATGCATGGCGTGAGGTACTTGCTTGCTCACAGGTTACTTTGTGCTCACGGATGTGTGCTCTATGGATGTGCTCCATCTAGAAAGCAGCAACATTTTACGGCTGCACCACTGCTATGTCTGTTGGGTCAGCCATGAGAGGAGAGAATTATAATTCTGCTGCTGCATCAGCCAGGAGAGAATACTGCTACAGCTGCTGTGCCAGCCAGGAGAGACTGAATGTGTCTGCAGTTCCTATGACTCTCTGAGTCTTCTTCTAGCCTCTTAGCTCACACCTTGCCTTACCTGGGTTCAATGAACAATGCACATAGTGAGATACAGTGAGACAATTCATGTCACAAGCAAGATCGGCAAGACAATAATTTACAGGGCCCACTGCAAAATGAAAATGTGGGGCACCTACTTTAAAACTTAAGAAATCCAAGATTGCAATAGCAGAGCGTTAAACCAAACATGGGGCCCTTCTGAGCACAGGGTCCTGTGTGGTCACCTAGCCATGAAGCCAGCTTTGCTCACTCTGTATGTTCCCAGGACAATCTCCTCCATTAACTACCACACATACTAATGACTCCCTGATACATCTTCTTTCTTGAGTCGCAGACCCAACTGCTGCCCCAACCTATTGTCACTTTACCGGCAACTTAAAAGCATTGAATTCAAGGATGAACTGATTAACACCCCCCCAAACCTGCTTCTCCTCCTGTATTCTCTATCTTGATGAATACAAACATAATCCTGTGAGTTGCCCAAACCAGAAATCTCTGAGTCATCTCTGACTCTACCCGCTGCTTTACCCCTCATCTCCAATAGGTCTCCAGGTTTGAGTGATTTTAGTTCCCTGTTATCTCTGGAACCTATCTGATGCTGTCAATGTCCCAGGCCACTGCCCTAGTTCAGGTGTCAGCAGCTCCTACTTCCTCTGGTGCAGTTGTTTCCTCCCCACCTCCGCTCCTTAGCATTCCATCCAATCTCCTGCACCCTGTCATCACAGGGACGTTTTAAAGCACACAATCCAATTACCTCACTGCCGTTTCTACAACTTCCAGAGTCTATGGAACAAAGCTCAGACTCTGGCATCTTATGCCAGCTCTTCAAGATCTGGCCTCTACCAACTAGCATTTCCCAAACTAGGCCACACCCTTTCAACCAATGATGCGGATGTTCCAGCTGTTTCTCTCTCCTCTTGGCAGGCTATGCCTGTTCATATGGCTTACCTTTGCACATCTTGGTCTCCCTAGCTGCCTGAGTGCCGTACTCCTGCTGGACCATCACGATGCAGCTCCAGAATGGCACTTCTCACCTCCAAAAGAGGCACTGAAATGACCAATGAGAACAAGAGTTAGGAAAAGTCCATAAAACACTGATAATCAGAGGAGGCTGCTATGAAAAGAGAAGGCATTTATAGAGATTTCTGGGAGAAATGAAGCAGATAATTCCATCTAAAAACTAACAAAACAGAATACAATATATCAGGACTTATGAGGTGAAGCCAAATCTGTACTCAGAGTAAAATTCATTGCCTTAATTATTTTATTAAAAACAAAAATTGGAAGGACTGTCTGAGAGTTTTGTTTCAAAAAGTAGAAAAGAAACAATAAAACATCAAAAAATAAAAGTAGGAGAAAGAAATTGATGCATTAGAAAGAAAAAAAGAATTGATATAAAAAGGCAAAACACAACTCTATTGATTTACCTTGTCAGTAATATTTTTTGCCTGCCAAACTTGTGCCAGGTACTGCACAAAGCCCCTGGGGATCCTGAGATGAACAGAACAGATGTGATTGCTATTCTTGTGGAGTTTTTTTGAGAAGTTTTATAAAACAGAAAAAATCTCTTTCAAGACTGGCAAGAAAACAAGAAAGGAGAAGAGTGAAAAAGAATACAAACAATTTTATAAATAAGAAAGTAGATACAATTACATAACGGAGGAAAAGTTTTTTAAAATCAGTGTTACATATAGATTGTGTCTATAAAAGTGAAATTCTAGATGAAGTGGACACCTGTCATGCAAATGTAAATAGCAAAATTGGTTCAAGAGAGAACAGAAGACTGAAAAGCTCAATAAGCACTGCTGCTGCTGCTGCTGCTAAGTCGCTTCAGTCATGTCCGACTCTGTGCGACCCCATAGACTGCAGCCCAACAGGCTTCCCAGTCCCTGGGATTCTCCAGGCAAGAACACTGGAGTGGGTTGCCATTTCCTTCTCCAATGCATGAAAGTGAAAAGTGAAAGTGAAGTCGATCAGTCGTGCCCGACTCTCAGCGACCCCATGGACTGCAGCCCACCAGGCTCCTCCATCCATGGGATTTTCCAGGCAAGAGTACTGGACTGGGGTACCATCGCCTTCTCCTCAATAAGCACTGAAGAAAGTATAAATATAATAAAATATGTAACTTCAGGCCAGATGGTTTTGCAAATGAATTATATCTATCAGATCTCCCAAAGGCAAATATTTCTTATCTATATTTAGACATAAAGCCCTTCCAGATTAGTTTTATAAGACTCATTTAACCCTAATAATAAAAATTGGACAAAGATAGGACTAAAACATGAACAGATTTATGGACTTGTAAAATCTTAAATAAATCATTGAAAATTTCAATATAGCCACATAAGTTTTTTTTTAATTAATTTATTTTAATTGGAAGATAATTACTTTACAATATTGTGGTGATTTTTGCCATACATTGACATGAATCAGCCATGGGTAGACATGTGTCCCGCATCCTGAACCCCCCTCCCTACTCCATCCCCATCCCATCCCTCAGCATTGTCCCAGTGCACCAGCCTTGAGTGCCCTGTTTCATGCATCAAACTTGAACTGGTGATCTATTTCACATGTTTCAATGCTATTCTCTCAAATCATCCCACCCTCGCCTTCTTCGACAGAGTCCAAAAGTCTGTTCTTTGTATCTGTATGTCTTTTGCTGTCTCACATATAGGGTCTCATTACCATCTTTCTAAATTCCATATTATATATGTTAATATATTGTATTGGTTTTTCTTTCTGACTTACTTCACTGTATAATAGGCTCCAATTTCACCCACCTCAGTAAAACTGATTCAAATGTGTACTTTTTAATAGCTGAGTAATATTCCATTGTGTATATGTACCACAGCTTTCTTATTCATTCATCTGCTGATGGACATCTAGGTTGCTTCCATGTCCTAGCTATGTAAACCGTGCTGCAGTGAACATTGGGGTACACATGACTCTTTCAATTCTGGTTTCCTCAGTATGTAAATCCAGCAGTGGGATTGCTGGGTTGTATGGCAGTTCTAGTTCCAGTTTTTTAAGAAATCTGCACACTGTTCTCTATAGTGGCTGTACTGGTTTGCATTCCCACTAACAGTGTAAGAGGGTTTCCTTTTCTCCACACCCTCTCCAGTATTTGTTGTTTGTAGACTTTTTGATAGCAGCCTTTCTGACTACCGTGAGATGGTACCTCATTGTGGTTTTGATTTGCATTTCTCTGATAATGAGTGATGTTGAGCATCTTTTCATGTGTTTGTTAGCCATCTGTATGTCTTCTTTGGAGAAATGGCTGTTTAGTTCTTTGGCCCACTTTTTGGTTGGGTTGTTTATTTTTCTGATATTGAGCTGCAGGAGCTGTTTGTATATTTTTGAGATTAATTCTTTATCAGTTGCTTCATTTGCTATTATTTTCTCCCATTGTGAAGGCTGTCTTTTCACCTTGCTTATAGTTTCCTTTGTTGTGCAAAAGTTTTTGAGTTTAATTAGGTTCCACTTGTTTATTTTTGCTTTTATTTCCAGTATTCTGGGAGGTGGGTCATAGAGGATCCTGCTGTCATTTATGTCAGAGAGTGTTCTTATGTTTTTCTCTGAGAGTTTTATAGTTTCTGGTCTTAAATTTAGATCTTTAATCCATTTTGAGTTTATTTTTGTTTATGGTGTTAGAAAGTGCTCTAGTTTCATTCTTTTACACAAGGTTGACCAGTTTTCCCAGAACACTTGTTAAAAAGATTGTTTTTCTCCATTGTAAATTCTTGCCTCCCTTGTCAAAGATAAGATGTCCATAGGTGCATGGATTTATCTCTGGGCTTTCTATTTTGTTCCGTCGATCTGTATTTCTGTCTTTGTGCCAGTACCATACTGTCTTGATGACTGTACCTTTGTAGTATAGTCTGAAGTCAGGCAGGTTGATTCCTCCAGTTCATTCTTCTTTCTCAAGATTGCTTTGGCTATTCAAGTTTTGTTTTTGTATTTTCATACTAATTATCAAATTATTTATTCTAGTTTTGTGAAAAATACTGTTGGTAGCTTGATAGGGATAGGATTGAACTTATAGATTGCTTTGTGTGGTATACTCATTTTCACTATATTGATTCTTCCAATCCATGAAAATGGAGTATTTCTCCATCTATTTGTGTCATCTTTGATTCCTTTCATCAATGTGTTATTGTTTTCTATATATAGGTCTTTTGTTTCTTTAGGTAGAATTATTCCTAAGTATTTTATTCTTTTTGTCACAATGGTGAATGGAATTGTTTCCTTAATTTCTCTTTCTGCTTTCTCATTGTTCATGTATAGAATAAAAGGGATTTCTGAGTATTAATTTTATATCCTTCAACTTTACTATATTCATTGATTAGCTCTAGTAATTTTCTGGTGATGTCTTTAGGGTTTTCTATGTAGAGGAGCATGTCATCTGCAAACAGTGAGAGTTTTATTTATTCTTTTCCAATCTGGATTTCTTTTGTTTCTTTTTCTTCTCTGATTGCTATGGCTAAAATTTTCAAAACTACATTGAATAGTAATGGTGAGAGTGGGCACCCTTGTCTTGTTCCTGACTTTAGGGGAAATGCTTTCAGTTTTTCACCATTGAGGATGAATGTTTGCTGTGGGTTTATCATATATGGTTTTTATTATGTTGAGGTATGTTCCTTCTGTGCCTGCTTTCTGGAATTTTTTTTTTATCATAAATGGATGTTGAATTTTGTCAAAGGCTTTCTCTGCATCTATTGAGGTATCATATGGTTTTTAATCTTTCAATTTTTTAATGTGGTGTATCACATTGATTGATTTGAGAATATTGAATAATTCTTACATCCCTGGGATAAACCTCACTTGGTCATGATTTATGATCTTTCAAATATGTTGTTGGATTCTGTTTGTTAGAATTTTGTTGAGGATATTTGCATCTATGTTCATCAGTGATATTGGCCTGCAGTTTTCTTCTCTTGTGGCATCTTTGTCTGGTTTTGGTATTCAGGTAATGGTGGCCTCATAGAATGAGTTTGGCAGTTTACCTTTGTCTGAAATTCTCTGGAAGAGTTTGAGTAGGATAGGTGTTAGCTCTTCTCTAAATTTTTGGTAGAATTCACCTGTGAAGTCATCTGATCCTGGGCTTTTGTTTGTTGGAAGATTTTTGATTACAGTTTTGATTTCTGTGACTGTGATGAATCTGTTAAGATTTTCTCTTTCTTCCTAGTTCAGTTTTGGAAGGTTATACTTCTCTAAGAATTCATCCATTTCTTCCACATTGTCCATTTTATTGTCATATAGTTGTTGATAGTAGTCTCTTATGATCCTTTGTATTTCTGTGTTGTCTATTGTGATTTCTCCATTTTCAATTCTCATTTTCTTGATTTGATTCTTCTCCCTCTTTTTCTTGATGAGTCAGGCTAAGGGTTTTTCTATTTTATTTATTTTCTCAAAGAACCAGCTTTTAATTTTGTTGTAAAAGAGAAAAATAAGGGGCAAGGAAGGATGGGATGAACTGGAGGATTGGGATTGATATATATACACTGCTGCTGCTGGGGCTGCTAAGTCACTTCAGTCGCGTCCGACTCTGTGCGACCCCATAGACGGCAGCCCACCAGGCTCCCCCGTCCCTGGGATTCTCCAGGCAAGAACACTGGAGTGGGTTGCCATTTCCTTTTCCAATGCATGAAAGTGAAAAGTGAAAGTGAAGTCGTTCAGTCATGTCTGACTCTTAGCAACCCCATGGGCTGCAGCCTACCAGGCTCCTCTGTCCATAGGATTTTCCAGGCAAGAGGACTGGAGTGGGGTGCCATTGCCTTCTCCTACTATGTATAAAATAGATAACTAATGAGAATCTACTGTATAGCATAGGGAACTCTACTCAATGTTCTGTGGTCACCTAAATGGGAAGGAAATCCAAAAAAAGAGGGGATATTTATGTATACATGACTAAGGTCCATCTAGTCAAGGCTATGGTTTTTCCTGTGGTCATGTATGGATGTGAGAGTTGGACTGTGAAGAAGGCTGAGCACCGAAGAATTGATGCTTTTGAACTGTGGTGTTGGAGAAGACTCTTGAGAGTCCCTTGGACTGCAAGGAGATCCAACCAGTCCATTCTGAAGGAGATCAACCCTGGGATTTCTTTGGAAGGAATGATGCTAACATTGAAGCTCCAGTACTTTAGTCACCTCATGCGAAGAGTTGACTCATTAGAAAAGACTCTGATGCTGGGAGGGATTGGGGGCAGGAGGAGAAGGGGACGATCGAGGATGAGATGGCTGGATGGCATCACGGACTCAATGGATGTGAGTCTGAATGAACTCCGGGAGTTGGTGATGGACAGGGAGGCCTGGCATGCTGCGATTCATGGGGTCGCAAAGAGTCAGACACGACTGAGCGACTGAACTGAACTGAACTGAACTGTAGCTGATTCACTTTGCTGAACAGCAGAGACTAACCCAACATGGTAAAACAACTACACAACAATAAAAATTAATTATACAAAAGACATTGAATTTAATGCCCTTCTCATCCTGTGGTCAATGTCTAACCCTTTCCTCTAATGTTAATTTTTGCTAATTAACTTATTTTGAGGTGAGGACAGAGGTCTCCTGGCTTCACTATTTACTAATTACAGGACTTTGGACAAGTTAGTTATTTTTTGAATCTCAGGTATTTTATCTACAGTGTGGACACAGTAATACTTACATCATAGAACATCTGTGGAGATGGAAAAAAGATAATAAGTCTAAGGTATCTAACACAGAGGTGTGCACACAGTGGATGACTGAATACTACCTATTACTACTATATTACTGTTACTACTAACAATAATAAAAACTGCTAAAATTTATTAAAAATTTTCTATGTGCTAGAAACTTTCTAAGTGCTTAGTAAATATTAACTGATTAAAAAGAGAGAGAAATATCAAGTTTTAACGTTCCAAAATCCTTAAGCATGCTCAAAATTCTTCAGGCTAGGCTTCAACTGAAAACTTTCAGATGCACAAGCTGGATTTAGAAAAGGAAGAGGAACCAGAGGTTAAATTGCCAACATTTGTTGGATCACAGAGAAAGCAAGAGAATTCCAGGAAAATATCTATCTATGTTTTATTGACTAAGCTAAAGCTTTTGACTGCATGGATCACAACAAACTCTGGAAAATTCTTAAAGAGATGGGAACACCAGAGCACTTTAACTACCTCCTGAAAAACCTGTCACTTCATGGCAAATAGATGGGGAAACAATGGAAACAGTGAGAGACTTTATTTTCTGGGGCTCCAAAATCATGGCAGATGGTGACTTCAGCCATTAAATTGAAAGACATTTGATCCTTGGAGGAAAAACTATGACCAAACTAGACAGCATATTAAAAAACAGAGACATTAGTTTACCAACAAAGGTCTGTCTAGGCAAAGCTATTGTTTTTCTAGTAGTCATGTATGAATGTGAGGGATGGACTATAAAGAAAGCTGAGTGCCAAAGAATTGATGCTTTTGAACTGTGATGTTGGAGAAGACTCTTGAGAGTCTCTTGGACAGCTAGAGATCCAACCAGTCCATCCTAAAGGAAATCAGTCCTGAATATTCATTGGAAGGACTGATGTTGAAGCTGAAACTCCAATACTTTGGCCACCTGATGAAAAGAAGTGACTCATTGGAAAAGACCCTGATGCTGAGAAAGACTGAGGGTGGGAGGAGAAGGGGATGACAGAGGATGAGATAGATGGTTTGATGGCATCATTGACACAATGGACATGAATTTGAGTAAGCTCTGGGAGTTGGTGATGGACAAGGAAGCCTGATGTGCTGCAGACCATGGGGTTGCAAAGAGTCAGAAATGACTGAGTGACTCAACTGAACTGAACTGAGAAAACTATATGCAGGTCAAGAAGTAACAGTTATAACTGAATATGGAACAATGCACTGGTTCAAAATTGAGGAAGCAGTACATCAAGACTGTAATTGTCACCGTGATTATTTTACTTACACGCAGAGTACTTCATGCAAAATGCCAGGCTGGATGAATCACAAGCTGGAATCTAGTTAACTGGGAGAAATAACAACAACCTCAGATATGTGGATGATACCATCCTAATGGCAGAAAGCAAAGAGGAACTAAAGAGCCTCTTGATGAAAGAGGAGAGAGAAAAAAGTGGCTTGGAACTCAACATTCAAAAAACTAAGATTATGTCATCCAGTCCCATCACTTCATGGCAAACAGATGGGGAAAAAGTGGAAATAGTGATAGATTTTATTTTCTTGGGCTCCAAAATCACTGCAAATGGTCAGGCTGGATGAATCACAAGCTGGAATCTAGTTAACTGGGAGAAATAACAACAACCTCAGATATGTGGATGATACCATCCTAATGGCAGAAAGCAAAGAGGAACTAAAGAGCCTCTTGATGAAAGAGGAGAGAGAAAAAAGTGGCTTGGAACTCAACATTCAAAAAACTAAGATTATGTCATCCAGTCCCATCACTTCATGGCAAACGGATGGGGAAAAAGTGGAAATAGTGATAGATTTTATTTTCTTGGGCTCCAAAATCACTGCAAATGGTGACCGAAGCCATGAAATTAAAAGATTGCTCCTTGGAAGAAAAGCTATGACAAACCTAGACAGTGCATTAGAAACCAAAAACATCACTTTGCCTACAAAGATCTGTAGAAACAAAGCTGTAGTTTTATCAGTAGTCATGTAGAGATGTGAAATTTGGACCATAAAGAAGGCTGAGTGCTGAAGAATTGTTGCTTTCAAATTGTCATGCTGAACAAAACTCTTGAGACTCCAGTGGACTGCAAGGAGGTCAAATCAGTCAAGCCTAAAGAAAATCAACCCTGAATATTCATTGGAAGGACTGAGGCTGAAGCTGAAGCTCCAATACTTTGGCCACCCGATGCGAAGAGCCAACTCATTGGAAAATATTCTGATGCTGGGAAAGGTTGAGAGCACAAGGAGAAGGGGATGACAGAGGATGAGATGGTTGGAGGGCATCACTGACTCGATGGACATGGGTTTGAGCAAACTCTGGGAGAGACTGAAGGACTGGAAATCCTGGCATGCCACAGTCCATGGGGTTGCAAAGAGCTGGATAATACAACTTAGCGACTGAATAGCAACAAAGTATTCCAGACACTCAAGGGTGACTCAGTATTAGATAATTCAACAGTTTATGTTAATAGATTAGAGAAAAATTATGATCTCAATAGATGGCAGAGTATTATGTGACAAAAGTTGAATTCTGAGCTTGATGAAATTCCTCGTAATTCAGGTGGGTTCCCTAAATATCAACAACAATCTGTTAGAAAATAAAAGTTTTTTAAAAAGTCATTCAAAGAGTATGCTTAACTAGTAACAAGTTTAATAAGAAATGTATATGATGTATATGAAACAAATTATATACTTTTTAAAGGAGTATAGTAATTTGAATTAATAAATGGAGAGACAAAAAGTTTTTGGATGGGTAGATTTAAATTGTATGACAAATATACAGAAAAAGTTGATTTATCAAAGATAGTAGAGAGTATAAAAACAGATGGATGTATATATACATATAAAAGAACTAAGTGTGAAAAGGTTGAAATCATATTAGTAAGGGAAGAATCTTTTAAATAAATGATGCTAAAATATGTAGCTATCCATTCACTTGTAGTGATGTGGATGAACCTAGAATCTGTTATACAGAGTGAAGTAAGTCAGGAAGATACAAGCAGCTATTGTTATTAATGCATATATAATGGAAACTAGAAATCTGGTACAGATGAATTGTTTACACAACATGAATAGAGACACATAGGTAGAGAACAGACTTGCGGACACAGGGAGGGGAAAAAAGGGTGGGATAAACTGAGGGAGTAGCTGCTGACACTATTCCCATTACTGACAGAGTGCGAAGCTAATGAATAGCACAGGGAGCTCAGCTCAGTGCTCTGTGATAACCTGGATGGGTGGGTTGGGGGCCATGCGGGGAGGGAGACTCACGAAGGAAGGGATATATGTATACATACAGCAATTTCACATTGTTGTACAGAAGAAACAAACACAACATTGTAAAGCAATTATGCTCCAATTAAGAAAAAGTAATAATAATAAAGGAAAAAATAGTGTCTAAGAGGAGAGTGAAAAAGCTGACTTAAAGCTCAACATTCAAAAAAAAACAAAGATGATGGCATCCAGTCCTATCCCTTCATGGTAAATAGATGGGAGAAAAGTGGAAACAGTGTCAGATTTAATTTTTTGGGCTCCAAAATCAATGCAAACATGCTGCTATGAAATTAAAAGATGCTTGCTCCTTGGAAGAAGAGCTATGAAAAACCTAGACAGCATTTAAAAAGCAGGGACATGCTTTCTCAACAAAGGTCTGTAGAGTCAAAGCTATGGTTTTTCCAGTAGTCATGTATGGATGTGAAATTGGGACCATAAACAAAGCTGAGTGCTGAAGAATTGATGCTTTTGAACTGTGGTACTAGATAAGACTCTTGAGCATCCTTTGGATGCAAGGAGATCCAACCAGTCCATCCTAAAGGAGATCAATCCTGAATATTCATTGGAAGGACTGATGCTGAAGCTGAAGCTCCAATACTTTGAGCACCTGAGGCAAAGAGCCAATACAGTGGAAAAGACTCTGATGCTGGGAAAGATTGAGGGCAAGAGGAGAAGAAGGTGACAGAGGATGAGACGGTTGGATGTCATCACCCACTCAATGGACATGAGTTTGAGCAAGCTCTGAGAGATAGTGAAGGACAGGGAAGCCTGGTGTGCTACAGTCCATGGGGTTGCAAGGAGTAGGATGTGACTTACTGACTGAACAACAACAACAACAACATAGCTATTTAACACCACATACAAAAATAAATTTTATTAAGTAATTAAATGTAAAGCATCTTGGAGAATACTTGCATAATCTTTTAATTTGAAATACCTCTCTAAGCACAGCTTAAAATCTAAAAGTTATAAAATGAAACAATGTCAGATTTTATTAAACATTTCTGTCCCGTGAAAGACCTAAATAGACTTTAAAAGATAAATGCAAAACTGCAAATAACATTTGTTATATATATACCAGAAAAATCATTAATATTCATATATATTAATATTAATACATCAATCAGGATATATAAATAAGTTTTAACAAAATATTGATAACTCATAGAATAAAGGGAAAGATTATGAAAAGTAATTCAGTAAATGTAAGAAAAGATGGACAAGTGCACTAATAAAGTAATTCAAATTAAAATATAAATCTATCAGTTTGATAGAAAAGATTAAGAATATTGATGTGAATTGTTAAGGAGACTAAATTTGTAGTGTCTGTCCCTTATAGTCAGCAATTTCATTTCTGAAAACTTAACCTATAAAAATGGGCTTCCTAGGTGGCTCAGTGGTAAAGAATCTGCCTGCCAGTGCAGGAGATGCAAGAGATGTGTGTTTGATCCCTGCATCAGGAAGGTCCCCTGGAGCAGAAAATGGCTACTGGTCCAGTATTCTTGCCTGGAAAATTCCATGGCCAGAGGAGCCGGCAGGCTACAGTCCATGGGTTGCAAATAGTTGGACACAACTGAGTGACTGAGTACACATACATACAACCTATACAAATATTTACATAAGTGCCTACAAGTTATACATATGGATGCTTATATGTATGGTGAAATAGTAAAAATTGAAAATAACCTGGAGGTTTGTCAATTGGGGACTGATTAATTCAGGTCAGTTCAAGTGCCAAATTATGCAAATGTGTACAAAGTGCTTTAGGAATTGGGAAGGAAAATCTGACCGGAAATAGTTCTATGTTTGAACATCATACTCGTGATTCTGCAACCCAGAGACCATACTCCACTTGGATACTAGGAAAGAACTTGGAGATGAGATGAAACGCTTTTGTTTTTCAAAATGAGGAATTTGATCCTGACAAATATTTGAAGACCTTAATTGGAGACCCTGGTAGAAAATCTTCCTTAGGTAAAGCAAATCTGACTCTCTGAAACCTGTTTGTCATCAGAGAGCAGCTGAGGAGACTGGAAAGATGGATGGGAGTCAAAGGAGAGAGAGTTTAGTGTAATGAAGAAAATCTTTAGGATTGACTGAAGGGGCCCTAGTGGGGTGACTCCTGGGAAGCACTGTAGAAGGAATGTAGATATTTGTGGAAGCTGGTTAATTGACCATTGAGCCTTGATATCTCATGATTCTATGGCTCCACTCATTGGATTCAGTTTTGTCCTTTGGAGAAATACAGATTTAACCTGATATCTGTCTGTTTACACCCTTTGGTTACCTGTAGAGGACTCTCCAGTTCACTTCTCGTGTTTTTTCCCTCAGGCTCTACATTTCCAGTTCCTTTTTTTTTTTTTAGTATATTTTGACTTACCTCATCGACTGTTCTTCCTCTTGCCCAATTTTCTTTGGTCTTTTTAAAAATCTTAAACCATGAAACCTAGAATTTAACCATAAATTCCAGCCATGGTCTAACACAGAATACAGTGAGATTTTTCACTTTCCTTACTTGGGACATACAGGTCCTGTTTTGAAGCCCTAAACTGCTTTTGGACTGCCATTTTACAGAACTGGGTCATACTAGACTCACACAGGGGTGCTCTAATATATTGCGAGTTTACATACTGCACAACTCTAGGGGGCTCTGTTTACAACAGATTGTAGATTTATATATTCGTTATAATAATTTCCAGCAGATGGCAGTAAAGTGTCTGAGGAAGGGGGTGCCTTTTCTATTTCATATAGAGACCTTCTATGGACTAGCAATGACCCTGGATTATGATCAATTATTATTAGTCAAGAAAAGCAATAGATATTTTAAATATGAGTCACAGTCTTTATAGCAGACCCCTCAATATTCATCTCATTCCCTCTTCCTTCCTAACAAACCCAGTTTTGCTCACATATCCACCCCTCCACCACCCCCCCCCATGAAATTGGGGAAGGCAATCCTTTAACTCCCTCAGGTCTTGTTGTTAAGTCTCTCAGTCATGTCCAACTCTGGGATTTTACTGGGCAAGAGCACTGGAGTGGGTTGCCATGTCCTCCTCCAGGGGACCTTCCCAACCCAGGGATTGAATTCGAGTCTCCTGTGTCTCTTCCATTACAGGCAGGTTATTTACTGCTCTGCCACTGGGGAAACCCCCAGGTGTAGATTACTCTAAATCTGAGTTTCTTAGCTAGATAATTCTTTGTTGTGGAAGCTGTCCTATACTTTGTAGGATTGTTTACACCTTTGGACTTTCTCTCCCCATTAAATAACAGTAGCATCCCCCCACCACACACACAGCCCCCTATTGTGACAACCAAAAATATCTCCAGACATTGCTAAATATTCCCTGGGAGAAACTATGCCCACCCTTCCCCGAGAAGTAAAAGTTTCACACTTGCAGATACTTTCCCTCTATTTCTTTGTTATAGGAAATAATAACTTGCCTTATCTGTCATGAACATGTGTTTTTGTTACATGCAGCCCAAAGCACGCCCATCTAAAACAAGGAATTACTTCTAACTCATGTTAACTCTTACTGTGCTTATACTTTTGCTTTCTTGTTACTGAAATGAAAAACTTTCATTACTTCCATCCACTTTGTCAGTGAATTTTAGTTAATATTCAGTCTATCAAGAGACTTCAGAATCCCAATTTTGTCATCTAAATTATTATTTATCCCTCCCATTTGGCATTCTTTGCAAACCTGATAGGCATGTCATAAATACTGTTGTCTGAGTTGTCCTTTAGGGATAGTTATTTAGTCAGTTACATGTTACTTAATGGATCAGTAACCAACTCACATTTCTTTATCTCATATACTAAAATTTCCAGAGAGACTTTGGCAAATGCCTGACTAAAGCCAGGAGAAGCCTTGCTCATAGTGGTCGCTAGCTCATAAATCAAATAATCCAGTGGAAATAGACTTTCCAAGTGGCACTAGTGGTAAAGAGCCCATCTGCCAATGCAGGAGACATCCGAGACGTGGGTTCCAATCCAAAAAAAGGGCCGAAGAACTAAACAGCCGTTTCTCCAAAGAAGACATACGGATGGCTAACAAACACATGAAAAGATGCTCAACACCACTCATTATCAGAAAAATGCAAATCAAAACCACAATGAGGTACCATCTCACAGTAGTCAGAAAGGCTGCTATCAAAAAGTCTACAAACAACAAATGCTGGAGAGGGTGTGGAGAAAAGGGAACCCTCTTACACTGTTGGTGGGAATGCAAACTAGTACAGCCACTATGGAGAACAGTGTGCAGATTCCTTAAAAAATTGGAACTAGAACTGCCTTATGACTCAGCAATCCCACTGCTGGGCATACACACCGAGGAAACCAGAATTGAAAGAGACACGTGTACCCCAATGTTTATCGCAGCACTGTTTATAATAGCCAGGACATGGAAGCAACCTAGATGTCCATCAGCAGATGAATGGATAAGAAAGCTGCGGTACATATACACAATGGAATATTACTCAGCTATTAAAAAGTACGCATTTGAGTCAGTTTTAATGAGGTGGATGGGATTGGAGCCTATTATACAAAGTGAAGTAAGTCAGAAAGAAAAACACCAGTACAATATATTAATGCATATATATGGAATTTAGAAAGATGGTAACAATGACCCTATATGTGAGACAGCAAAAGAGACACAGATATAAAGAACAGACTTTTGGACTCTGTGGGAGAAGGTGAGGGTGGGATGATTTGAGAGAGTAGCATTGAAACATGTGAACTAGATTACCAGTCCAGGTTCAATGCATGAGACAAGGCACTCAGGGCCGGTGCACTGGGACGACCCTGAGGGATGGGATGGGGAGGGAGGTGGGAGGGGGGTTCAGGATGGGGAACACATGCATGCCCATGGCAGATTCATGTCAATGTATAGCAAAAACCACCACAATACTGTAAAGTAATTAGCCTTCAATTAAAATAATTAATTAATTTTTTAAAAAACTAAAAAAAAAAAAGAGAGAGAGAGAGAGACGTGGGTTCAATCCCTGGATAGGGAAGATCCCCTGGAGAAGAGCATGGCAACCCACCTGAGGATTCTTGTCTGGAGAATCCCATTGCCAGAGAAGCCTGACAGGCTACAGTTCATAGGGTCACAAAGAGCTGGACATGACTGAAGTGACTTAGCATGCATGCATTTGGTGTGAGCTATTCACTCCTTGAGAACCCATGTTTATGCATGGTAATTGAGTGTGCAGAATCTGTTTATTAGTTCATTCTGGTGTTTTGCTGGTACCAGGTGTCACAATTATCAGTCTGCAATTCCCACATACCATCTATCTCTCCTACATGAAAAATATTCTACATCTGTTGGTCTCCTGTTTTGTGCCCAACTCTAGTTTTCTAAGAATTCTCAAACATTATCGACCATAGCTTAATAATCACATTTGCAATGGTATTTTGTGTGCAGAGATTTAATTCATCTATGACATGAATTCATTCAAAGTTACCTCTTGTGTAAAAGATATTAAGTAAAGGGGCACTTACTTGGGCTTCCCTGGTGGCTCAGATGGCAATGAATCTGCCTGCAATGTGGGAGACCTGGGTTGGATCCCTGGGTTGGGAAGATCTTCTGGAGGAGGGCATGGCAGGCCACTCCAGTATTCTTGCCTGGAGAATCCCCATGGACAGAGGAGCCTGGCGGGCACAGTCCTGGGGTCGCAAAGAGTCAGACACGATGGAGCGACTAAGCACAGCAATACACTTACTCAACCAGTACCAAGATGAAAGGAGTGTCTGCTAAACACAGTGTTGATGGGCCTGATTAATAAATGCCATAAAGAGCTGACAGACTCCACCTCAGTATCCAAAACAAATAGTCAGGATGTTTGGTAAACTAAGAGGAAAAGAGAACACTTGGAGAGCTCCATGGGAATGAGAAAAGACTATTGAGAAAGCAAAATAGAAATGAATCAAGCTGGCAACTTCTATGGAGTTGAATTGAATTCCTTCCTGCTTAACAATCCCTTCCCCCAACTTACTCCTGCAGGCTCCAGAGAGATACTGTTGACAGGAAACTGCAGTGATGGCAGGACCCACTTAGCTGTCAGGAATGAGCATCTGCAGCCTGGGAGGATGAGCCAGACCCAGAAGAAATAACAACGTCGAGAAGTGGACCAAAGGGACCACACTCAGTGATTCCCCTTGAGAGTGGGGAGATGGAGGACTCATCACAGAGCTATCTTTAAGAATCATGAAGGGATTTGGACTTCTCCGTCTGCACCAGGAGAATGTTGTGGTATCCACAGCCAACCGTGGAGCAAGAGTGAAGCTTCAGTGACTCTCCTCCCCAGTCTGCGTTCTCGCTCCCCACCTGTAAGCTGCAGTTAACGGGGCTGGAGCCAGACTGATTGGGTTCATCTACTGGATATCCAAGTTATCAGCTATGAGATCTTGGGAAAACCACTTAACCTCTCTGAGTTTCACTCTTTTTGTTGAAAAACAAGAAAGTATGTGTAGTATGGTGCCTGGCACACAGAATGCAGGGATGTGAGCAACCATCACTTTGAGACCATCTGCTTTGGAAATGCCCTCCTTTCAGAGATCTCCTCTCTTGAGGGAAGAGAAGGCCAAGACATTCTAAGCTTGATCCTCCAACTGAGAATTGGTCCTGGAGTTTACATTGTCTTGGTAAAAAGGATCAAAGCTGGAACACAGCTGTGGTTTCTAGGTTCACCCGTGAGTTTCTTTGTTGCTAGAGGTAGGTTCTTAGATTAATTATCGGGCACTAGCTCTGTGATTAAGGAAAGCAAAAGGAATAGATTTCCAAAGAGCTAAGTCTCTGCATAACAATGTTAACAGGCTATCCTGAAAAGAATGATGGAGGTGGGGAGGGTGGACAGAGTTACACTTCTGCTGAAACACTTCCTTTAAAGAAATACCTCTTTCACAACTGCTGGATTAGGCTGTCTTTCTTGGTATAATATCCCTTGTTCTCAGGAGGCATTTCTTGGAGGAGACCCTGAAAATGACAGAAAGTCTGTGCAAGTCTCGTCAACACATTGCTGGAGAAGAGGAGAAAGGAATGGTTTGGTTTGGACTTTTGATAGTTCACAGATTTTTTTTTTTTTTAACACTAAATAAGTTAGAATTTGGGGAAGATCTTGATTTTTAACTTGGGTTCAGATACCTTTAAAGGTCAAAGGGCAAGATCATATCCTTGTGGGTTGGGTTGGGCTTTTCTTAAAGGAAGTTAATTTCTCGTTGTCACTCATGCTTGCAAAAGGTTAATCACCGGGTTAAAAAATAAGACCTTGGAAGGTGGGTCCTAGAATTGAGTGAGGGAAAACTGCCTCCTGGCTGCAGGTCTCAGGATATGGCTTAATTGGATCTTGGGTTGGGCCATCATGCTCAAGGATACTTCCTTTGGGGTAGACCTAGTAACAGGTGGCAGATCGGGGCAAGGCAGAGAGGCTGGCTTCTACCCTCACAAGGAGGGCCAGTATCAAGAGAAAGAGCAGGGCAGTAGTGGGTCTCTGTGAAGGGGCCTGGGCTTGTGGCCTTAGGGTAGCCATCACTTACACTGGGTATAAAATGTGCAGAAATGCCACCTGTCACAGCCTACATTTCAATCAACAGAGGAAAGACAGGAAGGCTCTTTTCACACTTGGGGAAAAGTAGGTTCCTGGAGAAGGGAAGCATCTTGAGGGAAGCTGATCCTGAGTCTATAAGGACAACATTCAGAAGAGTAAGGAGTGTTCCAGGGGCAGATGACACCTAGAGGTAGGAAGAACTCAGGAGGCATTTGGTGAGCACACCAGTGTTCCCCAGGAAGTCCAGACAGAGCTGGGGAGGGACAGCAGCTTAGAGTTCTATGAATCAGGGATTAAAGGGAAGCATAGCGGGTGTGGCTTCCTGAATCTGTAAAGCCTGGGATGTCAGGGAATGCAACTATATGACCTCCTGGGTGCATAGCTTCATGTGAGTTACTTATCCTTCCCAGTCTGTTTCTTCATCTGGGAAATGGGGATAATAACCTTGACTACCTCACAGGATTCTTGTGAAAACTGAATGACCTACAGTAGTTACTCAATTCACAGTAATTATTGATACTAACCCCAAGAGTGCTGGGAAAGTGTGATAGTGCACTAAGCAAAGCCATTACCACTAATTGTCAGGATTCATATAAGGTGTACAGATAGAACTTTTACATGGGGAAGAGGAGTTCTCAGCTCATCACTGACCCAGAGATGAGAAAACAGCCCTGACCTAGGAATCTGATGTACCAATGGCCCTCAGAAGCTCTCTTCAGATGAAAACCAATAGAACTGGGTCCTGTAACAGCATCTCACTCTCCCTGAGAAAAAATCTCCTTGCTGAGACCCAAATATAATTTAAAAGAGAGTGCTAACTCAGAACACTCTGCTGGAAATGGCTGTTGAGGATTTAGTACCATGTTGCCCTGATCCATTTTTCTCAAGCTCAACTTTGGTAGAGGCAGCAGAACAATTCCACCTGGACCACTCATGGACAGTCAGCCATGTCTGTGCTGAAGCAACTTGATACTGAGCTTCATGCTGACCTGGAAACCATTCCTGGCTCATCCTTGTCAGACTTCCTCTCCAGCTGCTTCCAGCCAAGCTCCCTGTGATATTCCCTTTAGCACCCTGACTTCAGTCGTGGGACCCTGCTCATTACCCCCAGAGCTGTTCCTTCCCAGCCTTGACATCTTCCCTCATGGGATTACTGCTTTCTGGAAGTTTCCACACACTTGTACTTCCTGCTGCTGCTAAGTCCCTTCAGTCGTGTCCGACTCTGTGTGACCCCATAGACGGCAGCCCACCAGGCTCCCCCGTCCCTGGGATTCTCCAGGCAAGAACACTGGAGTGGGTTGCCATTTCCTTCTCCAATGCATGAAAGTGAAAAGTCAAAGGGAAGTCGCTCAGTCGTGCCTGACTCTTAGCGACCCCATGGACTGCAGCCTACCAGGCTCCTCCGTCCATGGGATTTGCCAGGCAAGAGTCCTGGAGTGGGGTGCCATTGCCTTCTCCACTGTACTTTCTAATACACTGAATTAGGAATGAAGTGCCCCTCCACGGCACTCCGTTAGTCTATCATGCTTAGCACTGTCATATTGTGACTTTATCTCTTCTCCAGTTGGAATTTTGCTACTTTGGGAGAATGGGTTATGTCTTCTTTCTTTCTTTGTTCCTATTTCTACCTCAGTGTTTATTCCTGTTTCTAGCATAGTAAACACTTTTTAAACATGTGCTAGATAAATTCTTGAGCAAATGAAATGAACTCAAGTATAGAGAAGTCAAACTAGAAAAGGTATTCATTTAATTAAATTCACTCAAGCATTGATTGAGCACCTACCTTTTGCCAGACACCCCTCCAGACACCGGAGACACAGTGGTAAACACTAGACCCTAGCTCTGCCTTAGCACATGCAAATTCCAATCAGTGTGGAGAGCTGGAGCTGCGTGAGCAGATGGTTGAGCTCTCAGCTGGCAATGCTTGCTATGTTTTCAAATAAAGCAAGGAAAAGTGGGGCAAACTATAAGCATCGCATTGAACATTTTAAAGACAAACAATTTAAGTAAAAATGTTTTAAATATTAAATAAAATAAAATGAAGAAAATAGCTCAATCATATTTAGAAGCAAATATTGGAGTCACAACCCTGGATTAAATTTTTTAATGTCAGGGTGCTCAGGGCTGGTTCACTGAGATGACCCTGAGGGAAGGGATGGGGAGAGAGGTGGGAGGGAGGGTCAGGATGGGGAACACATGTACACCCATGGCTGATTCATGTGAGTGTACGGCAAAAACCACCACAATATTGTAAAGTAATTAGCCTCCAATTAAAATAAAAATTTTAAAAATATCTGCAGAATATTCCATGATATGGCCAAATCATATTTTCTCAGTTATTCCCCTATTTATAGGCATTAATTTTGCTTCCAGTTTTTCTTCTACAATAACAATGCTGCTATAAATACCCTTGAATATATGTCCTTAGATATACTTATTGTTATGGTCAGATTCTCAGCAGTGAGAGTATGAGGTTATAGGTGTATATAGATATAGATATAGTTTAATTTCATAGGTTGCTTTTCATACTAGCTATAAATTTTCATACTGCCATCAGCAATATGTTAGAGTTTCTTTTCCTCCACATGTCCTCAGGAATAGAGATTGTTCAATGAAGTGACATTTCATTATTACTTTAATCTGTATTTCTCTGTCTACAGGTGATTTAGATTTTTTATTTGGGTTTTAGTAATTCAATGAATATCATTTTAAGTAAACTTTTTATAGAAGCACAACACATATGCAGCTAAGTACATAAACCCTAGTGTGCAGTTCAGTGAACAAATCCTTAAAACCAGCATCCAGGTCAAGAAACAGAACATTACCAGCTCCCCAGAAGTCCCTTCATGACCCCTGCTAGTGACTAGCCCCTGTGCCTCCAAGGGGAATCATTATTCTGATTGCTATCATCATAGATTAGTTTATTTTTGAAACATATATTTTTGAAATCCCGTCGTCTATACTCTTGCCCAGTGATATTTTATGAGATCTCTACTGTTGCATGAAGCAGTAAACCTTTTATTCTCTTTGCTATAAAGATTTACATTATGCAAATAGACCATTATATGTCTGTTCAATTGTTGATGAACATTTGGGTTGTTTCCAACTTAAACTATTATGCATGTTGCTGCCATGAGTATTTTGGTATGTCATGATATCCTATTGATACATATCTAGCAATGGAATTGCTGGACCATAGATGTATCCATGTGTTCACTTTTAGCAAATACTGGCAAAGATCTACTGCTAAGGACCACTGCCAAAAATAATTCTTACAAATTCACACTACCCCAGCAGTGTCTGAGAGTTCTAGTTGCTCTGTATCTTTGCAAAAATTTTTATTTTTAGCCTGTTGGGTGTGTTTTTGATTTGCATTTTCCTTGTGACTAATGATACAGCATACCTTACCATGTTTATTGTCCATTTAGACCATTTTTCTTATGATATGCCTATTCAAGCCTTTTGCCCATTTCTCTGGTTCCATGATTTACAAGAGTTCTGTATATATTCTGGAAAAATGTTCTTTGTCTTCTTTATCAGATATCTATATTTGAATGTCTCCTCCCATTCTGTTGCTTGTCTTTTCTTTCTCTTAATAGAGTTTTTTGATGAATAAACTTCTTAATGTAGTCTGGTTTATCTTTTTTTTTTTTTTCCTACTGGATTTAGTGCTTTTTGTATACTGCTTAGGAAATCTTTGCCTACCTCAAAATCATGAAGACATTCTCCTGTGCTTTTCTCTAGAGCAATGTTTCTCAACTTTTTTTCCCATCACATGTGATGAGTAGACTGTGAGCTGTCCCCCTAATTCCCACCTCCAGGTACTCATACCCTTGTAAAATCTCCTCCCCTTGACTGTGGGAGGGACCTGTAATTTACTTTTAGCCAATAGAAAACAGAGAAGGGGACAGGCTGTCACTTCTGCCATTTCCAAAGATTGCCAGGGAACTTTCCTTTGATGGTTTTGGACAAGCAAGCTTCCATATTGTAAGCTTCCCAGGAACTGAGAGTACCCACTAGATGATAGCTAGGAAGAAATTGAAGTCTTCAGGCCCAAAGCCTGCAGATAACTGAGTTCCACCAACAACCTTGTGAGCTTCAACACCGATCCTTCCCCTACACAAATTTTCAGATGAACCAGTCTGATTAGTGGTTGAATTGCAGACTTTAGGAGACTGTCTCAGCCATCCCAGACTCCTAGCCCATAAAAGCTGTGACAGACGCATGGCTTTAAGCCACTGAGTCTGTGATAATATTGTCTTGTAGCAATTTGTTGTTGTTCACTTGCTCAGTCGTGTCCGACACTTTGCGACCCCATGGACTGAAGCATGACAGGCTCCCCTGTCCTTCACCATCTCCTGGAACTTGCTCAAACTCAGGTCCATTGAGTCCATGACACCATCCAACCATCTCACCCTCTGACATCCCCTTCTCCTGCCTTCTATCTTTCCCTGCATCAGGGTCTTTTCCAATGTGGCAGCTCTTTACATCACGTGGTCAAAGTATTGGAGCTTCAGCTTCAGCATCAGTCCTTCCAATGAATATTCAGGACTGATTTTTTTTAGGAGTGACTGGTTTGATCTCTTGTCCAAGGGACTCTCAAGAGTCTTCTTCAATACTACAGTTTGAAGGCATCATCCTTTGGCCCTCAGCCTTTTTTTATTGTCCAGCTCTCATATCCATTCCTGACTACTGGAAAAACCATAGCTTTGACTATATGGGCCTTTGTAGGCAAAGTGACATCTCTGCTTTTTAACATGCTACCTAGGTTTGTCAGAGCTTTTCTTCCATGGAGCAATCACCTTTTAATTTCATGGCTTCAGTCACCATCTGCAGTAATTTTGGAGCCCAAGAAAATAAAGTCCATCACTGTTTCTGTTGTTTCCCCATCTATTTGCCATAAAGTGATGGGACTGGATACCATGATCTTTGTTTCTGAATGTGGAGTTTTAAGCCAGCATTTTCACTCTCCTTTTTCACCTTCTTCAAGAGGCTCTTTAATTCTTTTTTGCTTTCTGGCATAAGGGTGTTGTCATCAGCATATCTGAGGTTATTGATATTTCTCCCACTAATCCTGATTCCAGCTTGTGCTTCATCCAGCCTGGCATTTTGCATGATGTACTCTGCATATAAGTTAAATAAGCAGGGTGACAATATATAGCCTTGACATACTCCACTCCCAATTTGGAACAAGTCCATTGTTCCATGTCTGGTTCTAACTGTTGCTTCTTGAACTGCATACAGGTTTTGCAGGAGGCAGGTAAGGTGGTCAGGTATTTCCATCTCTTTAAGAATTTTCCACAGTTTGTTGTGATCTACAAAGTCAAAGGCTTTAAAGTAGTCAATGAAGCAGAAGTAGATATTTTCCTGGAATTCTTTAGCTTTTTCTGTGAGCCAGTGGATGTTGGCAATTTGATCTCTGGTTCCTCTGCATTGCCCTTCTTTGGGATTGGAATGAAAACTGACCTTATCCATTCCTGTGACCAAGAATGGATTTCTGAGTTTTCCAAATCTGCCCACATATTTAGCGTAGCCTATCTTTTAGGATTTGAAATAGCTCAGCTGGAATTCCATCATCTCCACTAGCTTTGCTCATAGTAATGCTTCCTAAGGCCCACTGGACTTAACACTCTAGGATGTCTGGTACTAGGTGAGTGACACACCATCATGGTTACCCAGGTCATTAAGACTCTTTTGTGTAGTTCTTCTGTGTATTCTTGCCACCTGTTCTTAATCTCTTCTACTTCTGTTAGTTCCTTACCATTTCTGTCCTTTATCGTGCCCATCCTTGCATTATATGTTCCCTTGATATATCCAATTGTCCTGAAAAGAGGTCTAGTCTTTCCTATTCTATTTCCCACTATTTCTTTGATTTGTTCATTGAAGAAGGCTTTCTTATCTCTCCTTGCAATTCTCTCGAACTCTGCATTCAGTTGGCTATATCTTTTCCTTTCTCCCTTGCCTTTCGCTTCTTTTCTTTCCTCAGCTATCTGTATAGCCTCCTCAGAGAACAACTTTGCCTTCTTGCGTTTCTTCTTCTTTAGGATGGCTTTGGTCATTGCCTTTTGTAAAATGTTATGAACTTCTGTCTATTGTTTCAGACACTCTGTCTATGAGATCTGATCCCTTGATTCTATTAATCACCACCACAGTATAATTATAAAGGGTTTGATATAGGTCATATCTGAATGACATAGTAATTTTCCCTACTTTCTTTGATTTCAACCTGAATTTTGCAATAAGGAGCTGATGATCTGAATCACAGGCAGCTCCACGTCTTGGTTTGGGTGACTCTATGAAGTTTCACCATCTTTGGCTGCAAAGAACATAATCAATCTGATTTTGGTATTCATCGTCTGGTGATGTCTATGTGTAGAGTCATCTCTTGGGTTGTTCAAATTCTTATACATCTGTTTATGTACTATCATTTCAGTTCAGTTCAGTCACTCAGTAGTGTCCAACACTTTGTGACCCCATGGACTACAGCACGCCGGTCCTCCCTGTCCATCACCAGCTCCCACAGTTCACCCAAACTCATGTCCATTGAGTCAGTGATGCCATCCAACCATCTCATCCTCTGTCATCCCCTTTTCCTCCTGCCCTCAATCTTTCCCAGCATTGGGGTCTTTTCAAATGAATCAGCTCTTTGCATCAGGTGGCCAAGGTATGGGAGTTTCAGCTCAACATCAGTCCTTCCAATGAACACCTAGGACTGATCTCCTTTAGGAAGGACTGGTTGGATCTCCTTGCTGTCCAAGGGACTCTCAAGAGTCTTCTCCAACATCACAGTTCAAAAGCATCAATTCTTTGGCATTCAGTTTTCTTTATAGTCCAACTCTCACATCCATACATGACCACGGGAAAAATCACAGCCTTGACTAGATGGACCTTTGTGGCAAAGTAATGTCTCTGTCTGTGTTTGTCATAACTTTCCTCCCAAGGAGTAAGCATCTTTTAATTTCATGGCTGCAGTCACCATCTGCAGTGATTTTGGAGCCCAGAAAAATAAAGTCAGCCTCTATTTCCACAGTTTCCCCATCTATTTGCCATGAAGTGATGGGACCAGATGCCAAGATTTAGTTTTCTGAATGTTGAGCTTTAAACCAACTTTTCCACTCTCCTCTTTCACTTTCATCAAGAGGCTCTTTAGTCTTCACTTTCTGCCATGAGGGTGGTGTCATCTGCATATCTGAGGTTATTGATATTTCTCCCAGAAATCTTGATTCCAGCTTTTGCTTCATCCAGCGCAGCATTTCTCATGATGTACTCTGCATATAAGTTAAATAAGTAGGATGACAATATACAGCCTTGACATACTCCTTTTCCTATATGGAACCCGTTTGTTGTTCCATGTCCAGTTTTAACTGTTGCTTCCTGACCTGCATACAGATTTCTCAAGAGGCAGGTTAGGTGGTCTGGTATTCCCATCTCTTTCAGAATTTTCCACAGTTTGTTGTGATCCACACAGACAAAGGCTTTGGCATAGTCAATAAAGCAGAAATTGATGTTTTTCTGGAACTCTCTTGCTTTTTCTATGACCAGTGGATGTTGGCAATTTGATCTCTGGTTCCTCTGCCTTTTCTAAATCCAGCTTGAACATCTGGAAGTTCACGGTTCACATATTGCTGAAGCCTGGCTTGGAGAATTTTGAGCATTACTTTACTAGCATGTGAGATGAGTGCAATTGTGTGGTAGTTTGAGCATCTTTGGCATTGCCTTTCTTAGGGATTGGAATGAAAACTGACCTTTTCCAGTCCCATGGCCACTGCTGAGTTTTCTGAATTTGCTGACATACCGAGTGCAGCACTTTCACAGCATCATCTTTTAGGATTTGAAATAGTTTAGCTGCAATTCCATCACCTCCACTAGCTTTGTTTGTGCTGATGCTTCCTAAGGCCCACTTGACTTCACATTCCAGGATGTCTGGCTCTAGGTGAATGATCACACCATCATGATTATCTGGGCCATGAAGATCTTTTTTGTACAGTTCATCTGTGTATTCTTGCCACCTCTTCTTGACACCTTCTGCTTCTGTTAGGTCTATACCATTTCTGTCCTTTATTGAGCTCATCTTTGCGTGAAATGTTCCCTTGGTATCTCTAATTTTCCTGAAGAGATCTCTAGTCTTTCCCATTCTATTATGTACTATATGTGTTCTTATTCTTTTAATGCTTTTTTCTTTACTCCCAGAGAACTATTTTAAACCCCCTGAGGGAAGTATCACTTTTGTTGACATGAATAAGTTGTCAATGGCAAATTAAAACCTACCACCAGTTTGGAAAAAAGTTTTATTGAACACAGCCATCCATGTACCTTAATATATTGACTATGCCTAGCTGATTTTGTGCTGCAATAGGAGAGTTGAGTAGTTGCAACAAAGACCATATAGTCTGCAAAACATTTAGTATTTACCATCTAACTATAGAAAATATTCGCCTGTCACTATTCTAGAAGTTCACAGTCCCTCTGAAGTTTAATTTTTGCCAATGATATTAGGTAAAGGTCAAGATTCTTTATTTTCCATGTGGATTCCCAACTTACTCAGCATTATTTACTGAAGAACCATCGTGTCCTCACTGCAAGGTAGTGTCACCTTTATCTTAATCAATGACTGTGTATATGTGGGTTTGTGTCACCTTTATCTTAATCAATGACTGTGTATATGTGGGTTTCTGATGAGGACATGATTTGCAGACAATTGATATCTTTACAATATTGAGTTTTCAATTGTTGACATGATATATACTTCCATTTATTTAAATGTTTTAATTTTTTCTCAGTAGGATTTTTACTTTTCTTGTAGAGGTCATATATCTATTATATTAGATTAAGTCCTTGATATTTGATTTATTTGATCAATCATAAGTAGCACCATATAGTCATTTCTATTCTTTAATGGTATGCTGTTAGTATATGGAGGTACAGTTGATTTTCCTATATTAATTTTACTTTTAATGTCTTTGGTAAGTCCATTACTAATTGTAATAATTTACCTGAAAATTATTTATGATTGTTTATGAGCACAATCATGTCATTTTTGAATGACATCTTTATTTCTCCTTTTCTAATTTTCAAATCTTTGAATTTATTTTTATTTTCTTACCTTAACTCATCAGCTAAAATTATCAAAAACATTAAATAGAAGTAATAGCAGATATTTTTGTCTTATTCTGGATCTCAGTTGGGAAAGCTTTCAATATTTCATCATTAAGTAGGATGTTTGGAGTAAGTCTTTCACTGAAACTAATTATCAGATTAAGGAAATTCTGCCCTACTCCTAGTTTCTAACAGTTTTTATTTTATTTTATCATGAATATGCATATTAACCATTATAATTTTTCTATGAGATAATCACTTGATTCTTCCTATATATTGTAATTAATGTAGTAAATTACATTGCTTGAGTTTAACATCCAGTTAAACTAACCTTTCACCTTGAGTTCTTGGACTAAATACACTTTGGTTTTTTATACACATCATTGGATTCATTTTTATATAATTGGCTTATTTTTTACATCTATCTTCATAAAACAACTTGGCAAATGCTTACTCTTTTTTTCATTCTTCAGAACAGTTTGTAAAACATTGATGTTAACCATATTAACAAATTGAAAGATAAAAATCGTATGATTATCTCAATAGATGCAGAGAAAGCCTTTGACAAAATTCAACACTCATTTATGATAAAAACTCTCCAGAAAGCAGACATAGAAAGAACATACCTCAACATAATGAAAGGCGTATATGACAAACCCACAGAATACATTACCCTCAATGGTGAAAAATTGAAAGCATTTCCTCTAAAATCAGGAACAAGACAAGGGTTTCCACTCTCACTGCATAGTTGAATACAGCATAGTTTTGGAAGTCCTAGCCACAGCAATCAGAGAAGAAAAAGAAATAAAAGGAATCCAGACTGGAAAGGAAGTAAAACTCTCGCTGTTTGCAGATGACATGATCCTCTACATAGAAAACCCTAAAGATACCACTCTATATTACTCAGCCATTGAAAAGAATGAAATAATGCCATTTGCAGCAATATGGAGTGACCTAGAGATTGTGAGGGCTTCCCAGATGGCTCCGATGGTAAACAATCTGCCTGCGTTGTAGGAGAGCTGCTTTGATCCTGGGGTCAGGAAGATCCCTTGGAGAAGGGAATGGCTACCCATTACAGTATTTTTTCCTGGGGAATTCCATGGACAGAGGAGCTTGGCAGGCTATATATAGTCCATGGGGTCACAAAGAGTTGGACACGACTGAGCGACTTCAACACAGAGTTGTCATACTGAGTGAAGTAAGTCAGACAGAGAAAGAGAAATATCGCCTGGTATTGCTCATATGTAGAATCTAAAAAAAAATAAGATGATACAAGTGAACTTGTTTACAAAACAGAAACAGACTCTCAGAGGACAAACTGAAGGGTACAGGGGGATGTAGTAAGGGAGTTTGGGATTGATATGTACACACTACTATATTTAAAATGGATAACCTGTAAGGACCTACTGTATAGCATATTGAGCAGAAACTGCTCAATATTCTTTAACAACTTAATTGGGAAAAGAATTTGAAAAAGAATACATACAGGTATATGAATAACTGAATCACTCTTGTTATATACCTGAAACTAACAGAATATTGTTAATCAATTATACTTCAATATATAATACAAAATTAAACAAAATTCTTGGAGGTTTTATATAATACATAATTTATTGATTTCTTCAATTCCCTAAATTTTATTGTAGAAAGTTGACTAAAATGGTTTGTAGCTGAAGGACTTTCAGAGCAACTATTTCCAGGTAGCTAACACAAAGAGTGATATGAATTGTAAAGATATTTTGGAATTTGAATTTTGGGTATTATACTGCACTGATGAATATTCCAGAAAGAATTTCTAAACATGCTACTCAGCAGCTCAAGATGTGGACTATTACATAATATTATTGGAATTAAAATCCCTAAATTGAAGAGATAATCTACAAAAAGATGGCTTCAGTTTTTACTGGCTTTAAAGTCATCCTTTCCAAATAATATACTGGAGACAATTATCTTTTATGTCTCTCTTAGTGAGGGACAATGTAGTCATATCGTTAGTAAACAATATAAAGCTTTCAGTCTTCAAATAAATACTCTTGTGAATTAGACATGAGACAATTCGTTATTTCTATTTTACAAAGAGAAAACCAAAGTGATAAAGAGGAAATTTTAGTGAAAGTTAAGCCAAGGATTGAGGGTGTTCTGCTGGGCATGAAGTTGTATGCACTAAATATTTTCTGATTGGCTGATTGTTTTATATCTCTGTGTGTGACAGCTAAATCAAAATGGCCAACAGCTTTAAATAACTTAGCTTTTTAATATTTTTAATGATCACAAGTCTCATAGTGACAGAAATTTAGAATATTGGTCTTTTCCATTTTCAAAGCTGTCCTAATATAGTAGTCACTGAACCCTAAATAGCTGTCAATCAGAAAGCCTTAATGAATCTTCAGTGTAAAATCAAAGACATTAAGTTTCTAAATTGAGTCACAAGGGAAGTATGTTACTTCCCTTGGCTCTTTATGATTCCTATTTGAATTACTTCACTCAAATTATTTACTTACTGGAAGATAGACTTTTTTAATATGTATAATGTTATTTGCTTTTAAAATTTATGTCACATTGTAGCCAGTAAGGGCACTGAACTCAATCATATATTTAAAATATGATCCTAAGATTTCTATGAAAAATTTTTTTACAAACTAAAAAATTAACTTTTTAAACCCTTTACTTTTGCTTAAATAAAATAGGGCTTATTATGAAATATGATGCCAATATAAAATATAATAAATTCTGAAGAATATGTTAAAATGCCTGTCTTAATTCCTTCCTGTCCCTTTTTCTTCATTAAGCTTATAAAAGTAAAAATCAATTACACTGATGAAAAAAAGACTCTGTATTTAAATCACAGAATGCTACATAAACAACACCCCCAAAAAAGCAAAGCAAGTAGTATTTGAATATTTAACAGTTTCAATTTCCAGTTTCTCTGAAGTAAATTCTATGTAAGTATTTCTGAGCAATCAAAAAAATGTGTTCAAATAAAATAATCATTTGGACTTAGAGAAAACTTTAAATATACTTTAAAAAACATAAGCAGCTTTTTCATTTTTAAATTTTCATGCAAAATAGTGCAAATGAAAGTGCTTCTGCTGTAAATAGATTGTAGAGTGTTAACTAACACTGTGTTGTAGGTGGATATTTGTGTCATTATAATTGAAAAATCTAAATCTTAGCTTGGGAAACAATTCATTTTGAGTGTTATCAATCAATATTTATTGACCATCTGTTATATTCTTACTACTGAGTTAGTGCCTTTTTGGTTTGTGAATGAAGAGATATTGAAGAAGTAAAGGGCATGGGATCTACGTTTAAGGAAATTAAAATCTAGGTTTCTTTTTGCATCCTTTGTAAACTATTACTCAAGTCTTTAAAGCTGTTTTCAAAAAAACAACAGTCCCTCGTCAAGTAAAGGAGAAACCAAAAAGAGTCAGAGAATCATAAGATTTAGGAGGTGTTCTGAATAGTTAATAAATATTATGATCTGACTGAGATGTGATTAAAACCAAGTGTAGGAAGTGTCTATATTCATTGGAGTGGTAGTTGTCACCATGCCATTTCTGCCACAAAATGCTATTTCACCCTTGAAAACAATCCTCTCCATTAGCAAAGGTATAAGTCAGCTACTTGGAAATGGTTACACAATTCTTTCCTCCAATGCTAAATGCAGACTCGCAGTTCCTGTTTTTCTTTTCCTTGAAAGGAGGTGAAAATCTGACAGCTCAAAATGAATCAAAAACCCAAGATAAAACAGACACCATTTTGTGCCCACTCAGTCTTCTTTCCAGGGTCAACATGTGTAAGTAGCTGTTTGTTTATAGTCAAGACCTTCTGTGGGTAAATCTGGCAGGATATCAAAGACATTTAGCATAGATATTTCATTTTCAATGCGTGTGTCTATTTTTTCCCTTGTTGATGAACCAAATATAACACATGCAGATGATTTTTAGGAATTTATTTTAAATCATAAATGTTTCTTTTTTTCTTTTTCTGAATGTTCACAGAAGCTGAGAGAGAAGTATTTGCCTACCACTCCCCTCTCAGCATTGAATGATTGGGTGAAATGGAACACAAAATTATATAATGTGTTTCCCGTATCTGTCAATCTATTAATTACTAATATATCCACCAATCTAGTAATCATCCATCTATCATCTGTTTATCATCTATAACCCATGATACAGTGATTAAGAATATGGGCTTTGAATTCAGTTAAACCTGGATTTGAAGGCAGGGTCAGCCTGTTATTAGCTGAATGGCCTTAGTTAAATCACTTAACCTCTCTAAGCCTAATTGGCTTATCAGTCTAAATCAGGCAAGGAAAATATTTATTTCATTAGGAATGTTATGAAGATTAAAAAGGATAACTCATGCAAAGGGCTTAGCACATTGCTTGGTATGTAGTAAATATTTGATAAAATTTAAAGATTATTCTTATTTTTCAATAGCAATAATCTCTTTCAGAATAACAGATGACAAGCATGAGTCAGAGATCATTCAAATTTCAGTTTAATATTTTAAGTAGTATTTCATCCATTGACTTAAAAAAGTGTGATTTTAGTTTAGGCAAAACAGGAGAAAGCAAAAATTTTCTTGGTTCTTTCACCTCCTCACTTTGTATAATTTCATAATAATAGTACTGTTTTTCTCTTTTCCTAATCACAATAAAGTTTTCAAAGTGTACTTTCCTTTCAGTAGCAACATACTTGTATCTATAGTTTGTTGAGACTTTAAGTCATTACATCAGTACCTTGTAATACAGTTTGATGGCTTTTGTTTTTTCGGTTTTTCTTTTAAAGCGCTACCTTAACCCAATTTAAAGCCCTTTCTAGAGAACAATCAGTTCATCTCAAGTAGCTGATTAAGTCCCTACCACAACCACTTTGGAATCACTATGCCCCCACCCAAATCAGCCCACTGTCAAGTACCAGATAACCAGGGATGGCTCTTATGCTCTGTGCTAAGTCACTTCAGTCATATCTGACTTTTTGCAATTCTGTGGACTATAGCCTACCAGGCTCCTCTGTCCATCAGATTCTTCAGGCAAGAGTACTGGAGTGAGTTGCCATTTCCTACTCCAGGGGATCTTCTCGACCCAGGGATTGAACCCATATCTCTTTTGACTCCTGCATTGGCAGGTGGGTTCTTTACCACTAGTACCACTTGGACTCCAGCAAATTACTCAAATTAGCCTATCCAGAGGGAATCCAAGAAACTGGCAAGAGCAAGGCTTGTGACTGCCATATACGTTTTGACTAACGTAGTTCCTGACAAATAGATAATCCATGAATATTTGCTAAGGGGTGAAAATAACTATAAACACTGCACATAATCTCCTTTAATTGTTTAAATTATTTTTTCATTGGAATATACTTGCTTTACAACATTGTGTTAGCTTCTGCTATATAACAGCATGAATCAGCTATATATATATATATATGCTGCTGCTGCTAAGTCGCTTCAGTCGTGTCCGACTCTGTGCGACCCCACAGACGGCAGCCCAATATATAGCTTAAATTTCATACTATTTCGTATGGTAAATGTTAATGAACATAAAACATCAACAAGCTGCAATAGAGCAACTATATCATGCTAGTAAAACACACCGTAGCTAGTTATCAACTCTGCCTATATGAAGGAGACTGGCCCTGTCCAATTCATTTCCTTCACTCTGAAGAGTAGAGTGGAATGTAAGATCATGTGCAGTGAAGTTGTGAGGCTCTGAAAAAAAACCCAAGTTTGTATCATATAAAACAAAGGGAAGTGTTGACAGTTATATACTCATCTAAACTAAATAATTCAGGAATAAAATATTTTCTTGTGTTTAAAGATACTGGTCTTTAGGTAAAATTAAGGAACTAATTGCCATAGTTGTGTACTTGGCACAGGAAAAACTGAGAGAGAGAGCAGAGAGACAGCAGGAAAGACAGACAGAGAGAGACATACAGAAAGAGAATAGCTCAGGAAAAAAAAAAAAAAAAGTACCTTTATGTAATTGAGAGCAATGGCATAGTTTTGGAAGAGTTATGTGAATCATTCCAGAATTTATTCAATCCAAAACACCACTGATGAGCTGACTCTGGCTGATACACGCAAATGCTAACCTGCAAGAACTCATGACCTAGTTAGAAATAAACATTGTGATAGATTAAGATAGAGATAATAGATAGAGATATGCAGATACAGAGCATGCATGCATGCTTCATCGCTCAGCTGTGTCACACTGTTTGTGGCCCCATGGACTGTAGCCCGCGAGGCTCCTCTGTCCATGGGATTTTTTAGGCAAGAATACTTGAGTGGGTTGGCATTTCCTTCTCCAGAGGATCTTCCCAACTCAGGGATCGAACCCAGGTCTACTGAATTACAGGTGGATTCTTAACCACCTGAGCCACCAAGGAAGCCCGTGTAGATACAAGGAGGGAATAGCAAATGTACAAGTGCAATAGAGGTGACCTCTTCCACAGAGAAATTTAAATTGATTCTTGTTCAAAGAAAGAGGGGTAGGAATGGGTTTTGTATGGAGCTAATAACATGAATAAAGATGGAGTGGTATGAGTGAGACAAAGCTGGAGACCACAGATGGGTTTATAAACTGGGCTTATTTCTTTCTAATTTATCCTCCATGTAGACTAGCATTTCTCAACCAGAGGCAATTTTTGTCACTCGAAGGACAATTGGCAATGTCTGGAAACAACAAAGATGCTGCTAAGTACCCTATGATGAACAGGATGGCATCCTGCATGCCCCCCTCAAATTTTTTTAGCCCAAATATCAGTAGTCCAAGAATGAGAGAGCCTGAACTGTATGTACTAATGGTCTCCAAAATGGGATGTTTGAACATAATGAGTGATAAAAGATGCACTTTAAGGTGCAGTATGAAAATATTAAAATTTCAGAGTTGTATTATCTCATTTCCAAAAAACTGTTTTTGAAAGTATCTTTGTAGCACACAAAGTACATATCTGTAGTACATGTATGCAATTTGTAAGTATCTATACATGCAAGTATCTATTGCATGCAAAGTAATGCTCAAAATTCTCCAAGCCAGGCTTCAGCAATACGTGAACCATGAACTACCAGATGTTCAAGCTGGTTTTAGAAAAGGCAGAAGAACCAGAGATCAAATTGCCAACATCCTCTGGATCATGGAAAAAGCAAGGGAGTTCCAGAAAAACATCTAGTTCTGCTTTATTGAATATGCCAGAGCCTTTGACTGTGTGGATCACAATAAATTGTGGGAAATTCTGAAAGAGATGAGAATACCAGACCACCTGACCTGCCTCTTGAGAAACCTGTATGCAGCTCAGGAAGCAACAGTTAGAACTGGACATGGAACAACAGACTGGTTCCAAATAGGAAAAGTACATCAAGGCTATATACTGTCAACCTGCTTATTTAACTTCTATGCAAAGTACATCATGAGAAACGCTGGGCCGGAAGAAGCAAGGAATCAAGACTGCGAGAGAAATATCAATAACCTCAGATATGCAGATGACACCACCCTTATGGCAGAAAGTGAAGAGGAGCTAAAAGCCTCTTGATGAAAGTGAAAGAGGAGAGTGAAAAAGTTGGCTTAAAGCTCAACATTCAGAAAACGAAGATCATGGCATCTGGTCCCATCACTTCATGGGAAATAGATGGGGTAACAGTGGAAACAGTGTCAGACTTTATTTTTGGGGGCTCCAAAATCACTGCAGATGGTGATGGCAGCCATGATATTAAAAGACGCTTACTCCTTGGAAGGAAAGTTATGACCAACATAAATAGCATATTAAAAAGCAGAGATATTACTTTGCCAACTAAGGTCCATCTAGTCAAGGCTATGGTTTTTCCAGTGGTCATGTACGGATGTGAGAGTTGGACTGTGAAGAAAGCTGAGCGCGAAGAATTGATGCTTTTGAACTGTGATGTTGGAGAAGACTCTTGAGAGTCCCTTGGACTGCAAGGAGATCCAACCAGTCCATTCTGAAGGAGACCAGCCCTGGGTGATCATTGGAAGGTCTGATACTGAGGCTGAAACTCCAATACCTTGGCCACCTCATGCAAAGAGTTGACTCATTGAGAAAGACCCTGATGCTGGGAGGGAATTGGGGGCAGGAGGAGAAGGAGACAACAGAGAATAAGATGGCTGTATGGCATCACCGACTCAATGCACATGAGTTTGGGTGAACTCCAGGAGTTGGTGATGGACAGGGCGGGCTGGTGTGCTCCAATTCATGGGGTCACAAAGAGTCGGACTTGGCTGAGCAACTGATGTGAACTGAACTGACTGATACATGCATTTGTAGTGCTTGTTCAACCTTTTTTATTAGAGGGTTACACAGTCAAAAGTTTCTAGACCCTTGATTTAGAAAATAAGAAGTCTTCAAAAACTTAGGTGAATGTGTTACAAAATAAAAAAAGTGTGGTGGTGAAGCATGAGAACAAAGAAGATGTGGAGGTGTGGAGAACAGGGGTATATTGCAGTATTCCATGCAGGAAATGAAAAAGATATGCTTTAAGGCATTGTCATTAGAGATGAAATAAGGAGATCAATTCAAGACACATTTTTGAAGGTGATTCAACATGAGCTCTTGGGTGACATATTAGATTTGGAAACTGAGTAAGAAAAAGATATTGGGGATTAACCCTAAAGTTTCCACCTTAGACGTGCTCATTGTTCTTTCTGCCTCATATTGTAATTGATAGTATGCCACTCTCTCTGGGTAAAGGCAGACCCAGAGTTTGAGTTATCCTGGAGACTGATGGATGAGGAGAAACTTAGGCTGACTCTGGTGAGAAATTCATGGATAGTGAAGGTACCATCAGAGATGAGAATGTGAGAGGAAATACAGTAGATATCATTTTTTTTTATTTGAGATGGGTATAAGTGTACTTAGGTCATTTTGCTTTTGTAATCATCTAGAACTCAGATAAATATGTCAGATTAATATTTGGAGACTACTTTTTCTGATTAGGTAAAGCATAAGTTTGAGGAGGTAACTAAACAGACCAACAGCTTTGGTAATGATACATTTACTGTTGTTATTATTGCATTGCTAAATCGTGTCCAACTCTTTGCCACCCCATGGATTGAAGCACCCCAGGCTTCCCTGTCCTTGACTGTCTTCCAGAGTGTGCACATATTCAGGTCCATTGAGTTGGTGATGCCATCCTACTCTCTTATCCTCTGCTGCCCTGTTCTTCCTGCCCTAAATCTTTTCCAGCATCAGGATCTTTTCCATTGGGTCAGTTCTTTGCATCAGGTGGCCAAAGTATTGGAGTTTCAGCTTTGGCATCAGTTCTTTCAGTGAATATTCAGGGTTGATTTCCTTTAGGATTGACGGGTTGGATCTCTTTGCTGTCCAAGGCTCTCTCAAGAGTCTTCTCCAGCACCACAATTTGAAAGCATCTTTAGTGCTCAGCCTTTTATACAGTCAAACTCTGATATCCATATATGATTACTGGAAAAACCAAAGCTTTGATTATATGGACCTTTGAAGCAGAGTGATGTCTCTGCTTTATAATATGCTCTCTAGGTTTGTCATAGCTTTCCTTCCAAGGAACATTTGTAGCAGTATGAATTATCTTACTTATACCTTGTTCTTTGATCCTTGTACAGTAACCACAAAAAAGAAAAAAAAAAAGAAAGAGTTTGGACTGCTGCAGAGCTGGGGATTAAAATGATTAATAGAATGAAGAATACAAGGTTTAGAAGCTAACATTTTGCAGAGGATTGGAGAAGGAAATAGCAACCCACACCAATATTCTTGCCTGAAAAGATCCCACAGACAGAGGAGCCCAGCGGGCTACAGTCCATGGGGTCGCGCAGAGTTGGACACATTTGGAGGGACTTAGCATGCCTGCATTGCAGAGGAAGAATGAATAGTGTTATTTCAGTTTGTGACAGTAAGGGGGTAATTAAAGTGAGAAGACTTATTAAATAAAAGAATATGGAAGGTTTATGACAAGGTCTCTAGGATGGTGAAGAGAAAGTCTCCTTGGATTAATGGACAGGAAAATGGAAAAATTAGAGGTTTTAGTCTAAGAGTGTATTTTCTGGCCTTACAAAATTTAGTTTTATAATTAATATTTCCATAGGACTATACAGAAACCTATCATATATATCAACATACATGTACACACACCTAAGAAAGGAATTTGGAAAATAAACTGTTCATTACAAAGAATGAGTCCAAAAGTAACAGAAGGGAATTTACTGTTTGGTCTTAATAAATGTCATCTTCTCCTGAGTTCCCTCTTCCTACAACACTTTAAGTAATAATAAGTATATTTCATCTGGCCTTCCAAATCTCTCAGTGCATCCAAAAAAAAAAAAATTCTTTAAGGCCAATCCTGCAACTGTATTTTCTCAAATAGAGATGGAATAAAAGAGAGGGATGGGAGAGAGAAATTCATCATCGACACATTTGCTGAAAGAGTCTGGCAGATGAACAAAACATGATTTTTTGAGAGGTTCTGTAATGGATAGTTCTTTTTCTCACTTATGTACTTATGTGAAACTAGAAAAGATAGTAAAGTGCAAAAAAAAAATCTACCAACTTTAAAAAAATTACTAAATCTTAGCAGCTTTGACTCTAGCGACTTATATAGTTAAGTTATCCAAATGCTCTTAAGGCTGCCTTTTTATTTCTTTCCATTTTGACACCATAATATAATGTTTCATTTCTCAAAATCAGAATGTGAATCAGATAGATATAGTAAATTGATAAATTCTACATCTGTGATTTTTCTCTTCAGCAGTAAAAATAGTATGTCATACTGTAAGGTCAAAAATTATTAACTATAAAACATTAAAACTAAAGTTTAAAATATTTTTTCTATTTTCTAGAGGAAGAGGCCAAGAAGCATACTTGAAATTTTCACATTTTCTCCACACATTAGTTGGGCTACAATTTTCTTTTTAAGGTATAATTAAACAAATATGCCAGCTTTAGGGAAACTGTACAGCCATTCAGTGTAGGTTAACAAGAAAATGAAATCCATAATAAAATATGTTGTTGAATCATCCTTTTACTTAGTCATTTCTTCATAGATTTTTGCATATTTTGTATTATCCTCCCTCTTTCATAAAGGGAAGTTTAGTAAAAATGGTTTCTGAAGCTAACAAATAAGTAGAAATCCTTCCAGGACACCCAAGATGGCATACTGAAAACATTTTTTTTTTTTTCAATAAACTCTACTGACGTTTATTTAGAAATTGATGAAATTTTAACAAGTCACATAACTCACTATCAGAATAGAAAGCCTGCCAGATTCCTTCATCAAAAGAGTTACTCTTTTAGTCTTGCTCCCCCAAATCGCTACCAACAATTTATTTGTAGGGCTATGTGCCCTAAACTATTTATATGATTGTCAAGGACAAATTGTTCTGATAGGCATACTGTGCTGTTTTACACATTGCTCCGTTAAGAAGAGGTTTCCTAGGGACTAAGGAATCTGTTTATTAGAATTCTTGTTTGTGGTGTTTCTTTTAATGAAATGATCAATTTATCGTTAGCATTATGACAAAAGTCCAAAGCCTTTTTGTTGGTATAGAGGTTTTCTCTCCATGACTGACAAAATCCTTTGATGCTCTCTCTCTCTGGCTAAAAACAATACAGAAGAAAGGTTTGAAGGGGTGGAAGCAAGGAGCTCTCTAGAAATCTCTGTACACTTCTGCTTTATCCTGGGAGGGCAAACCTTACATACTAACCTCAGAGCAGGACCTTGAATGCCCACTCTGGATGGTTAATCCCACATCTCAAACTAAAATAGAAATTGAAATATGGAACCTACGCCAAGCTAATTATAATTGAATTAGATTCTGATATTATGGCCAAAAGGACAAAGAGAAGGGTTCTTAGCAAATTAGAAACATTGAAATGAGGTTTATGTACAGGAAAAAAATAAAGAAAATTACATGATAGACGAGTTCTCAGAGATTAGAAGATAAAAAGTTTGACAGCAGGAGAGATTTTTCACTTTTTACATGGATTAATATAGGCTTGTTAGGGACTATCTATCCGAATCTGGGAGCATATGGAAGCAAGCATTATAAATGCCCTTCTGAAACAAATATCAACCTCAGAGGGGTTTTTGACCAATAATTGGAAAATAACCACTCTAAAATTTATTTCTTCCCCTTTCCCTTATATATAAATCACAAAGCACTAAAGAAAGATGTGGGGTGATGACAAGGCATTGCATAGTTAGTAAATAAATGCATAGCCTTCAAGAGCTCGAGGTTTAAGAGCTGAGTTGAATGAACTAGTCCTTCTGGCTTGCTACTAAAATAGAAAATGGAATACATGACAATCTCTGAAAATGCTAAATATGATATATGGTTGTATTATGGGGTAGGGAGGGTAAAAGAGGACCCTCCTTTGTGGGCCTTGGTTCTTGGTAAGGACACAGAGAAGAATCTGAGGTCTTACCCGTAGCAAAAACAAGTTCATTAACGAAAGAACAGAAAGAACACCTCAAGAGGGGTACTGGCATTGGAATGATGAGGTACAAGGTTGGGGGTGGTTTTCAAGACAGGGCTTTTACATATTCATCTAGGTCGGCATGGACTGAAGGTTTTGATTGTCAGTTGCAAGTTGCATAACAACAGGCTCCGTTGGGCATGGCTTTCCCATGATTCAGTCTGTTATAATCAGATGTGTGTATGTATAGAATATTTATGAGCCCTTAGTAGGCTCCTGGCTGCCTAAGGTCACTCGAGGAAACAGCTGTGCATCCCAGGGCATGAGTGAGAGAGGCCCCTGTGGTTAGTTTGTATCCACTGTGTACCTAGGGCACATGGACTGGAGTTGAAGAAAAGTCTCTGTTTATTTTGTAGCATATCTCTGAGCTCTCCTGGACTGCACTTGGGCATGTCTGGGGTGGGTTTAGTGATCAGCTTGGCCACCCATATTTCGGTTAGGCCACCCCTCATTGCTCATGCCTAATTTCCTAGCTAATAACTGGGTAAAAGACTTGGGCTTTCGACTAATGTGTTAGCTGCTCATCGTGTCCACCTCTTTGCGACCCCATGGACTGTAGCCCACCTGGCTCCTCTGTCTACAGAATTCTCCAGGCCAAAGTACTGGAATGAGTTGCCATTTCCTATTCCAGGGGATCTTCCCAACCCAGGGATAGAACCCAGGTTTCTCGCATTACAGGTAGATTCTTTACCAACTAAGCCACCAGGAAAGGGAAAGATTTTATACCTTATTCTGTCATGAAGGAAAACAGAGGGCTGCTATCTCTCTACAAGGCTTCTATGGAGAAATACATAAGTACAACAAGCCACTTAAATGTGAAATATTAACAAGAGCAAACAAAAACATCAATAGATTAATATCAAGATTGAATCATTTTAAACATTCACATATCAGGACTTAATTGTCACCAAGTGTGGCCCAGTCCAGAGGAATCCATATGTCTCTCTAATTCCCAGATCAGCACTACACAGATTTCTGAAAGTGCTTTCTGTTAACGTCCATAAGCAGACCAGCACTAGATGAAAAATGTTTGCAGGGTTCTTTGTGTGGCTTCATTTTCCTTACGCCCTTACTTTGTTTTCCCATCCTCCCTGTCTTCCAGAGAGTATAACTGTTCGCTCAAAAAATTGATTAGTAGCATATGGGAATTCTCAATTTAAATTCATGAAATGTAGTATAAATTGAGCAACTTCTCAGCTTCTTGTTTTAATTTTCTTTTAGGAATTATTTTCTTAATTTCTGTACTTAGGCTTTGGACCCCTGGGTTCTTTTGGTTTTGAACTCATCTAAGAGATATTTTCTGTCTAATGTTGGAATATCCATTTTTCCTTCTTTCTAACCTCACCTGAATGCTGAGGGATAATCTGTTATTGCTTCTAACTTGTCAAGACAAAATGCTGCACATTAATTGGTGTCTGACCAGTATTAGAGGTCCCTTATAGCTCTCAGGGAATAATCAGGAGTGTGCCTGTGGAAAGGGTAGATAGTTCATCATTTTCTTTCTGAGAATTGCTTGAGACAGGTTTAGGTCCTTTGCAAGAAGTCCCTAAAGTGGAAAAAGAAGGGGCTGTAGATTTAATAGTCCATAATTTAAATCTTGCATTCCTGCATACAAATACGATGGCTCTGGCCCAGTTCAGCTTCCTTATCCACATCTATTATTAGAAATAGTAATATAGATTTTTGTTAGTAAACTACTAAATGTGAATGCATCTAGTACTAATTTGAGCCTTAAAAAAAGATCATTATTTTGGAGTCCCCAAATAGTCAACATCAGCAAACCTATATTGTTTCTAATAATAAGCAGAGGCTCAAACATGATTCGATAAAAATCTATAGTATTTTCCTCCTTTCTTCCTTGGTCCTTTCTTTTCTTCTCAAATTAATTGGTATATAAAATATTCTTTCAAAAGACTCCATATCTTGCCATTAACTATAATATCTGAAAAGAGTATATACCTCTTTAGATATACATATATAAAAATTATGATTACAGAGGTAAGTAGATCTAGAGTTTGTCCTTTATCTAAATCCACTCAAAAAGATCCATTAATACATATGCTTGCTAATATTTTCCAGTAATCTGCACAGTTTTGTTCTCCTTTTGTTATGTTTGGGAAATATGAGCATTAGATTGCATGACTGTGTGTTCAGACTGCCAAGTGCCAATAGGAGCAGACTCTGCACAGCAAGAGAAGTGCGTTTGTTTGACAATGTGTTATACACTATTGATAATGATTTTGAAATTGAAGTTGGTACTCTTGCCTTTTGCTCAGTGATCTGAAGTTTTTTAATTGTCTTTATTTCAACTAAAAAGCAATGGTTAGTGCTATTGTTTATGTTCATCCCTCCTGTCAGTGTATGCGTGTAATTATAACATGTAAGGTTTCAGCCTCCAAAATGTTTTTGAATTGTGCTCAGAACCACATATTTCTTAAGGTATTTGCATTTATTCAGCAGCGACTATTCATGATGCTGCTTGTTTTCTTGATTAGTGTTTACTCCTCAGGGTCGCCTATAGCCTCTGTTCCTAATTCCTAAGCTAGGACCACTCATCATCACAGCCTGGATAGATGCAGGATGGACCCACAGGACACTGGGATTTTTTTCCTGATAGTCCTCAACAAATATTAAAAAGCAAATTTTTTTTGCTTATATTGTATTTTAGAGGAAATATGGAAATAAAGAATTAGGATTCTTGCTTTCCACCAATATGCAAATTGCTTAGCAGTTTACAAATGTCAGATTCTAAGAGTAAATGATTTTCATTTTCATCACAACAGCTTTTCTAGCTGATAAATGAAGATAATTGTACTTGTCTCATACTTGAAACCAATACTGAAGGTCATGCAAAAAGGCTACAGAGAAGCAGGTGAAGAAAGATGGTTGACTCAAGTATGTGTTTGTCTTTGTGTGCATTTGTCAACCCTCAGGACAAAAGTAGGATATCCAGCCTTGATCCAAGGGAAATTTCCAGATTCAGTGAGCCCCAAAGGTGATACCAAGGGAGAATTTCCACATTAGGTATTTTTTCATGAATTACCCCAGATAGTTGCTTGAATAATTGAAAGTAATTCTAGGATGTCATTGCAAGTTTCTGAGAATTATTTCATACAGTCTACACTGTTCTAATGAAATGTAATATACATATTTAGAAACATTATAATATGCCTTCAAGGGACCTAAGAAGAGAATCCTGGAATTAATGGGTGGCCAATATTTGAGAATCACTGAGTATCCAGCAAGGAAACTAGGGCTTCACTATCCAGGGTTTTTTTTTCCTCTTAGTACAGAAGACACTTAAAAAAAATATTTATTTTTAATTGAACAATAATTGCTTTACAATACTGTATTTGTTTTTCTGCCATACATCAATATAAATCAGTCATAGGTATACATCGGGCTTCCTTGGTGGCTCAGCAGTAAAAAATCCACCTGCAGTGTGGGAAACCTGGGTTCGATCCCTGGGTTGGGAAGATCCCCTGGAGAAGGGAATGGCTACCCACTCCAGTATTCTTGTCTGGAGAATTCCATGGGCTGTATAGTTCATGGGGTCACAAAGAGTCATACACGACTGAGCGACTTTCACAAAGTGTACATATGTCCCCTTCCTTTTGCACCTCCCTCCCACCTCCCATCCTATCCCACCTCTCTAGTTTGTCACAGAGCACCAATTTGAGCTCCCTACATCTGACAGCAAATCCCCACTGGCTCTCTATTTTGTATATGATAATGTGTATCTTTCAGTGTTACTCTCTCAGTTCATCCTATCCTCTCTTTCCCCCACTGTGTCCACAAGTCTGTTCCTTATGTCTGCACCTCCACTGCAAAAGACACTTAAAATAGGTGTATTTCATAGAGATATTTAGCAGAGAAAAAATATGTACCCAATAAATGAGAACTTGTGGAGAGAAGAACTTACTTTTCAAGACAGCCATTTCCCATTTAGCAGGTTTGTAGCTATTAATCAGAAGGCCCTTGATACGGTTCTCACCAACAAGATCTGGGCAGAAGAGCCTTAAGATGGTTTCATTTTTGCTTCTTTGCCATAAAAGTAAAACAAAGCACAAGAGGATAAACGTTTGCTCTTGCATCACCCAGCTGCCTTTCTGTGGGGATGCCAGTCATAGAACCTAGAAGTAGAACAGCCAGCATGTAACCCTAAACAATCACAGTCTTATCCTGATAACAATAAAGTGGAAAGATAGGAGCCTGTATTCTTGATGGCATTGTTTGAATACTGTGCCATTCCCGGACTGTATTTCCTGGTAATTCTTGTTATTGAATATATATAAACTCTTATTTAAGCTACTGTTGATCAGATTTTTAGGATTTTGTAGCTGAAAATATTTGTATTGAGAAAGCCTCCACGGTTTCATTTTCTGCACCAGTGTTTTTTAGATTTTAGTACGCACCAGCATCACCTAAGGGCTTGCTACAACATGGATTGTTGGGTCCAGTAGGTCTGTACTGACACCTGAGAATTTGCTTTTCTAAGTGTCCCGGTGATGCTGATACCAATGATTCAATGGCCATGCTCTGAGCACCATTACTCAGAGGAATGATTTTCCGAAAATATAAATTTTAATATGGCAATCATTTGTCTAAAATAATTAGTACTATTATTCCTAAACATTTTCAAAACAAAAGCCAAGCTCCTTGTAAAGACATCTAGATTACATTTTTCCATCTTTGTCTTTTGTATCTCTTCAGGGTTGACCCTAGGTTTCCTGACACATTCAACTGTCTATTGTTCCCTGATAGCATTCTCTTCTCTATAGCCATTATCTAACACATTTTTCCTCTCCCTAGAACATTCTTCTCTATTATTTTCCTGACCCTTTTAACTAGTCTTTCAAGGCTTGGTCTTCATGTGGCTAAGTCACGGAGGTAAGTACCCTATACTGTGAGACAATTGTTTATTTACTTTTCAGCCTCATCCATGTATTTTTCTTACAGTGGAGTCTATGGGATTCAGGCATTCACTTCCAAATCCAAGTGCAGCACATAGGTGCTGAAACACAGCAAGTACTCAGTGAAAAGGCCTGCTGAATGAGGACTATCTGTTGAAACATCCATAATAGTCTGTGTTTATGATATACTTCTTTTCATATCCACAGGATGAAAAAGAACTTCCCTCTTTCTGTATAGATCTGTTTATTGTTTATAATAACACTATCTAATACTTTATTATAATCACTTTCACCACAGTTTTAAAATGATTTTGATGATGACCTTTGAATACAGACCTTTCAAGGGAAAAAGTCCTTATTTTATCTCTCTCTCTCTCTTTTGATGCAACAGAAATTGAAACTAGAAAATTCTCACAGAACAGATGCCCTTGCAATTGAAAAGCACTCCCTCTAATAATGCTTGGCATAATTTTTGTTAGGTTTGTATCTCTGGTATAATTACATGATGATTTTAATGGAAATTATAAAGAGGTATTTTACAAAGGAATGGAATATTTTATATGTAGTTATATGTAAATTTACTCTTATAAATATGCAAGCTTTCTTTCTCACATGGGTATTTGCTTAAGGATCACTCTGATAAATGCAAACAAGCCTCATATTATTTATTAGAAGATTGCTGAGATATATAACAGTAATTGTCATACCACTTGGTAGAATTACTTCCAGAATCTGCTGTTGTTCCTATTGACTGATAATGAACAGTAAAAATTGCCATATTTATAAATTCTGTTGAGATATTAAAATATCTTGTTTTTATTTTCTTCAGATGCATAAATCACCTTTTATGTGCATGTTGTTATTTACCAAGCTAATCTGGCTTTCAAATGAGGCAAAAGCTCTAGTTTGTACAGTATGAATACTAATAGTATCATTCATATCAGTGTTAATCTAATAATAGATAAGAGAAGAATAAAAGATAAGTTTGATCTGTGGAACCTTGTATTGTATGACACAATATATCTTAAGAGAGATGTTTCACTATTGCGTGTGTTTTCACAATATTGTTTGAAGTACAAAATCATTAATGTCCATTTCACAAGATGTATCAATACAAGATGATTCTTTCCCTTATAAGCTAAATAGCAGCATTTCCATAAGAAAATTAAAACAACAAAAAAGCTTCAGTTCAGTCCATTTCAATTAATGTCAGACCACTTGTTGAGAGTCTTCTGCTTCATTAGCACTGTCTAAATATTCTGGGAAGCACTTGAATGCATAGCTGCATAAAGACATAAGGATAAACACTGAAATTACTTTGCAAACCTTAGTATTTTAGGCCAACTTCAGAAAATAGTGGCTCAGTTTCAGCCAGGGTAAATGTCCATTGCTTATTTCCTTATTCTCTGTGCATCAAAATGTTTAATTATTCAAGATATGTTCTTGTTTTCTAGGTGAAACTCAAGAAAGGGCATGACAGGTCCCTTGAGTGATACTGAGATATTGTCGTAAGACTTTCTTAAAATGATTTTAAATTCTGAAGTATGGTCAGAAAATGTTAGGATCTTAAATACATCTCAAGGCATACAAATAATGCATTATTGAATTCTCTAGGATAGACACACTGGCTCCCTTTTTCTCCCTTTCATGGCATGATAGCATGTTGGAAAAATCAGGTAGCAAGTTAATAGTTGAGGCAGAGGAAATTCTAAATTCATTGTTGGTGAGGTTGGCACCATCTCTAATGGCAGATAAATTGCATGATACCTAGAATCAGGGTCTTCACCAGGGTATCGCCAATGAAGGCAGTTTCTACAGACCTACTCTTGGTCTAAGTGTTTTCTCATACAAGTAGTCACCAGGGAGAGAGAAAAATATGTAGGTACTTTGTTCTAGGATGACCCATGGCTTCAATACATCTAGAAGCCTTTTCCATTCACCAGGCAAGTGAGACTGCTTTGCTCTCTGTCTCCAGTTACTAAGCTAGCATTATGACTTATTTATGTCACCACAGATGTTTTAAACTTGATTTATCTTTTTTATAATACTGTAGATGGCCAAGTCTCCTGTATAGATACCCTCCCTACTCTGCCTGGGCTTTGACCCTGTGATTTGCTTTCAGAGGGTCACTCCCTCAACCCTCTTGATCTAGACACCATTGACCCCTTCACCCTTGGACCTATCTAATACTTTTGAAAATAAAATTTGGGGGCAAGGAAAAGAAAACAGGAAGAAGATTTTTTTTGAAGTCTTAATTGTCTCTATCATATTAAAATTATAAGTATTCAGAAAAAATGTTTTAAAATTGATCCTTTGAGGACAACTTCAGCAGGAATGCAGGTTTCTCTCTGTTTCTCTATTATAGTTTTAATACAAACAAAATATTGAGCAATGTTAGAAAGTACTAAAAACACAGTATTGCCTGTAGCTTCCATTTCAGGTTGGGCCAAAGAGAAGTAGGTACAGTGAGGAGCCTTATTTCAATTAATTCACTCTTATTATCAATGATTATCCAATTCTAATGACCTAACTCTTGAGGTTCAGATATATTCTAAATAGCTCTAGCTTCTTCAGATCCCACATATAGGGATAAAACCCATATTAAGAATGGGTTTTATATGAAAATGAGTACTTGAAAATATTTGATAATAGGTAGAAACACTGAAATACTCCACAAAGTGCATAGGAAACATTTTATCTTTAATTCATCCATGAAGCGCTCCGCATTTCTGATAAATCTTGACACAGATAAGCTTCTTTTATTATTCAACCAACGCTGAATTTTCACTCTGTACTAATTAGGTAGTCCAGTATAATGTGTCAGGTGCTATGATTCGAATGAGAGCAGTATTCTGAGGAAGTGCATACAATCATGCCCTCGGGATATGGTCAGGAGAGGCTCCCTGGAGCCCCTATCCTAGCACGCCTGGAAGGGAGAGTCAAGTGAAGACAAGGCATAGGGTCCAGAAGTATGACTACTCACAAGCTTAAGAACACACATTTGCAGAATCATAGGTCATTTGTTTACTGGATTTAGTATTTGAGGTGGGGATTTATGAAAGGTAATATTATAATGATATCCCCCCAAGATTGACCTTACTTTTTCATCAAGCACTAATCTAGGTGCTCCCCAAAGAAACTCTGTCTATGTGACTAAAATTACATTCCTGAAAAGGGAGAAATTCTCTTGGATTATTTAGGGCTGAGCACATCTAATCACTTGAGCCATTGAGAGCAGGGAAATTTCCCAGCCAGAGTCAGAGAGATGCAGCCAAGTGATGAGGCAGAACAGGAAGCAAGAGAGATTTGAGGTATGAGAAGGAAATGACCCAAGATTGCTGGCTTTGAAAAGGGACAACAGCCAGCGGGTGTGGATGGCCTCTAGAAGCTGAAAATGACCTCCGCGAATCAGCAAGTAAAGGAGAACCTCAGTTCTACAGATACAAGAACTGAATACAACCAGTAATTTGAGTGAGCTTGGAAGTCAATTCTTCTCAGAGCCTCCTGCTAAAAGCCCAGCTAGCCAAGACCTTATTTTTGTCCTTGTGAATCCAAGAGAAGAGAAAACAACCTAGTCAAACTTGTAACTGATGAGACTGTGCAATAATAAATCGGTATTGTTTTAAGCTGCTAAATTGTAGGAATTTGTTATGACAGCGATAGGAAACTAATACAGTAGTAATAGTGAAAGGGGCTCCCCTGGTGGTGGCTCAGCTCAGTAAAGAATCTGCCTGTAGTCCAGGATTCTGGATTCGATCCCTGGGTCGGGAAGATCCTCTCCAGTATTTTGCCTGGTGAATCCCATGGACAGAGGAGCCTCACAGAGCCTACCAGCAGTGATTCTTAACAGGGCAGGATTCTGTTCTACAGAGGCATCAACAATAGCTAGAGAGAATTTTATCACAGCAAATGGAGTATGGGAAGAGATGGGGTGGTGTTTGCTACAAACACTTAGGAGGTAATGGCCAGGGATGCTACTAAAATTTTATAATGCACAGAACAGCCACAACAGAGTATTATGTGGCCCAAAATATCAAGTGTCAAGGCTGAGAAATCCTGGATGAGAAGTAGGCAAGCATTGGCTGGATCGTCAAAGGTCTTAAATATCTGGATCCTATGGAGTTTCCCTTTATCTTCAAGGCTACCACAGCCATGGAAGGTTGTTTTGTGCTCCTTTCTCCCCCAACTGATGGGGAATATGTTAAATTCCTTTGTTGAAAAAAGGGCACCAAGCAAGACCAAGATAATTATTAGAAGCGGTTCTGATATTTAGCAAACATCAACTAAAAAAGTAGCTAATAGATTAAATCATATCAAACTTCTTTGTTCCTGGTCTAACAAAAATAATTATTTGTTTAGGCAAGTGGTCATTTAAAAAGTAATAATAATTGCCAAAAGGATGACTTACAATGATGAGTCATTTTTAAAACTGGAAGTCTAATGATATTTTTGAAAAATAGTTGAAAGAAAACACCAGAAGGAAGCTTTCACCTAATTAATTTCCTGTGTCTTTATCTTTGTGAAGATGGCTCATCATATTAGTATCACATAAAATCCTCTGCTTTGTTAGTTCACTGTATAATTAGGCTATTGAACATCTACTTGTTTTAAATCCTTTTACAATCTTTTATAAATATATAGAATAGATTGCTGGATCCTATAGTTAGGACTTTGTTTACATTTGTCAGAAATTGCCAAAATGTTTTCCGTAGTTACTATACCATTTTGCATTCTCATCAGCAATGAATATTTTTAGTGTTTTTTGTTTGCTTGTTTGTTTCATTTATCTGCAGCTTGCATTCCCTGGATAGCCTGAAATTTTGTTGATCCTGTGTATGCCTTAAAAACATCAGGAGTAAAAAATAAATTCTCTTCTCTCCTTAATCAAACTCATAAACAAATTAGCATATTTTATATTGGTAAGGATGATTGATAAGAATAATTCAAAAGTTCTGATTGTATGGGAGCTTACTAACATTCTTAAACTTTCAGTTGAAATTCTAATATAAAAATATATGAACTATATATTCACTTAGTATATGCTTGACCTAACTTGTCCCCATCACTTCATGGGAAATAGTTGGGGAAACAGTGGAAACAGTGTCAGAATTTATTTTTCTGGGCTCCAAAATCACTGCAGATGGTGATTGCAGCCATGAAATTAAAAAATGCTTACTCCTTGGAAGAAAAGTTATGACCAACCGAGATAATATATTCAAAAGCAGAGACATTACTTTGCCAACTAAGGTCCGTCTAGTCAAGGCTATGGTTTTTCCTGTGGTCATGTATGGATGTGAGAGTTGGACTATGAAGAAGGCTGAGCACAGAAGAATTGATGCTTTTGAACTGTGGTGTTGGAGAAGACTCTTGAGAGTCCCTTGGACTGCAAGAAGATCCAACCAGTCCATTCTGAAGGAGATCAGCTCTGGGATTTCTTTGGAAGGAATGATGCTAAAGCTGAAACTCCAGCACTTTGGCCACCTCATGTGAAGAGTTGACTCATTGGAAAAGACTCTGATGCTGGGAGGGATTGGGAGCAGGAGGAGAAGGGGACAACAGAGGATGAGATGGCTGGATGGCATCATTGACTCGATGGACGTGAGTCTGAGTGAACTCCGGGAGTTGGTGATGGACAGGGAGGCCTGGCGTGCTGCGATTCATGGGGTCACAAAGAGTCGGACATGACTGAGCAACTGAACTGAACTGAACTGAACTGAACTTGTCCCAGACTGATGTTCCCTCTTTTAAAATAATGACTCCTACTGAATTGTCCTTCCTGATTATTACATTACATTATTTTTGAGTTATTGCATTTCTTAGCTAATCATGCCTATTATCAGTGGTGCATACAGGCCTTCTCTCTTGTTTTTACTGATTGTTTAGTTTGTGTGCACACTCATGCATGCTCAGTCACTAATTTGTGTCCAGCTCTGTGCAACCTCATGGACTGTAGCCTACGAACCTCCTCTGTCCGTGGAATTTTCTAAGCAAGAATACTGGAGTGGATTGCCATTTCCTTCTCTAGGTAGTTTGTGTGGTTCATGGTAAACGGGTATTTTCTCTAGGTACTTTTAATTCTTGTAAATAGCATACACTTACATATCTCATTCTTTTTCTTTTTCACTTAACATTCTGTTTCTAAACTCTGCCTACAGGCCTTGGGGTCATAAAGAGTCAGACACCACTGAGTGACTAACACACACACACACACACACACACACAGTGTTCTACCTGCATTCACCCACCACACTTCAGTTCTCTCCGTGTTGTCACTGTCCCAGTGAGGAACACCACCCAGGTTATCTCCTCCCACTCCCCATTATGCAAATGATGCCACTGAGACACCTTCATAAATAAAAATGCACAATTATTTGTCTAAGCATGCAAAGCATACCAGTGATTTCTTTGGGATATGAAGCAAAAATTCACAACTGCAAGATATTCATCTTATACATTTGACTAAAATATGTCAGCAGTCTCTGCTGAATGTATGCTATAGTTCATGAGCCACAGCAGTGGTCTCATGAGCTCTCTGGTTTTGTCAGCCTTTTACCTATGAAATAACACATTGTAATTTAAATGTATTTATCTGATTATTCATGACTTTGAACATGTCTTCTTGTGTGTGTGTTTGATTAGGGGATTTCCTTTTATGTAAATTGCCTGGTCATAGTTTTTGCCTACTTTTCTATTACTATTGTTTTCTATTGCTTGTTAATTTGTAGGAATTTCTTGTATACTAATATTTACCTTTTGTAAATGTTATACATGCAAAACATCTTTCCTGTTTTATCTTCTGTATATTGACTTTGTCCAAAGATACCTTCATTGAATAGAAAGCCTTAACATTGATTCATAAAATTCATCTCTTCCTCCCCCACAGCATGGTTTGTATTTTGTTTTATTTTTTCTCATTTGCTGATCTTAGGTCTCAAAGATACTTGCCCACATTTTACTCTATTAAATTCATAATTTGTTGCCTTTCAAACACACATACTTTTAATTAACTTTTAAAATTTCAAATAGTTTTAGACTTATAGAAAAAATGTGACAATGGTACAGAGAGTTCAACATACCCCACATTCAGTTTTCTCTATTATTAATATATTAACATAACTTAGTATTTTATATACAGAAGGAAATGGCAACCCACACCAGTATTCTTGCCTGGAGAATCCCAGGGACAGCGGAGCCTGGTGGGCTGCCGTCTATGGGGTCGAACAGAGTCGGACACGATTGAAGCGACTTAGCAGCAGCAGCAGCAGCAGTGTTATATGGTGTCAGGAGTAAACAAACATTATTATTAACTGAAGTTCATGCTTTATTCATATGTCCTTAGTTTTTACCAAGTGTCCGTTTTCTCTTCTGGGAGCTCTTCCAGGATAACACAGCGCATTTAGTCATTGTGTCTACTGAGGCTTCTCTTGCCCGAGATGGATTTTCAGACATTCCTTGTTTTTGATGACCTTGTTGCTTTTGAGCAATAATGTTTAGGTAGTTTGTCAAATGTCCCTTTGTTGGAATTTTTATGATGCTTCTCTCATACTTAGTCTGGGGTTATGAGTTTAAAGGAAGATCACAGAGATAAAGTGCCATTTTCATCACATCTGGTCAGGGGCACACACTTTGAGCATAATTTGTTATTGTTGATATTGGCCTTGATCACCTGACTGATATACTATTGATTCTGTTTTTCCTTGGAATAGTTATCACCCCCACAACACCCTTTTACACACTGTACTCTTTAAGAGGAAGTCATTGTGCAGAGCCTAGTTAAGAAGTGGGGAGCTATACTAAATCTTGTTGAGGGCAAAGTATCTACAAAAATTATTGGAATTTATCCACACAGATTTGTCTATTCCCCCACTTATTTATTATTCAATCACTAACTTATAGTAATATATACTCTGCTGCTGCTGCTAAGTCACTTCAGTCATGTCTGACTCTGTGCGACCCCATAGACGGCAGCCCACCAGACTCCTCTGTCCCTGGGATTCTCAAGGCAAGAACACTGGAGTGGGTTGCCATTTCCTTCTCCAATGTATACTCTGGATACTTTTATATTTTAAGTTATAATCCAATACTACATTATTTATTTTGATATCTAATTGTGCCAGCTTTGGCTCTTGGCAACACTTTCAGCTAATTTCTATTCCACTTTAATATGCTCCAGTCTTCATGATTCCTGGTGTACTTCCTTACTTTCTGGCCCTGTAAGATGCACCAGGCTCATGTATATTTCTTGCCCCAATTTAAGAACCAGCTATGTCACCAAAGCGTCCTGGTTCGTTTTGTTCATATTAGAAACCAAGATCTCAGGACTAGGAATACTCATTGCTACTTGTTCTAGCAATAGCCAACAGAGCAAAGAGATATATATAATACATATATTCTATTATAGAGGTATCATATAATATTATATAATAAATATATAATCTCCAAATATTTGCAAATTTACAAATATTTATATATGTCCCCTCTGTACCAACATTAAGCTAAGCATGAATTCATACCAATATCTCCAATTCTAATCCATTAACACATGTATTATTCTGTCTCCTCTCCTTTCTTATCTGTAACTTCCTAATCCAATAGTAAAAAACCTGGCTCTATCCATTTACTTAACTGTTCAGTTCAGGTAAATGTGTATTTTTCAGAATTTTTAACCTGTAGGTCCATGGGAAAAAAAATAAAATAGAGTGCTTGATTACAATTACTTTAGTCTTACATAGTCCATTCATTTCCAAAGTTATATAAGTCATGACCTTTTCACCCATCCCCTAAAACAAGATAGTTTCCCACTTTTGTAATACAGTTACATTATTTTTATCATATTTTGCATTTCATCCTGACCTTCTGAACTTTTAGAAATCTGCATACATTAAGGTTTATTGTTTTGTTGTGAAGTTCCACTGGTTTTGATAAATGCATGATATCATGTGTCCCCCATTATATTATCATATGAAATATTTCTCCCCTAAATAATTCCACAATCTTCTTCCTCTATCCCTGAACTTTTGACAACCACTAATCTATTTCTTCCTCTATTTTTTTGCCTTTTTCAGAAGGCCAAATACATAGAATCATGTACATATGGTCTTTACAGATTCTATTCTTTCACCTAGCAATATGCATTTATGATTCATTCATATCTTTGTGTAGTTTCATAGCTGATTCCTTTTTATTGCAGTATAGTTTTTTATTGTGCAAATATATCATGGTTTGTCTAACTGTTCATCTTTTTGAAAGGGCATCTTGGTTGCTCCCAGTTTTTGATAAGTATGAAGTTATTATGAACATCATAGAGTTACTATGAACATTTATGGGCTGTTTTTTTGTGTGATCATAAGTTTCAATCCAAATTCATTGATTGCTATATCATATGGTAAGAATATATTTAGCTTTTTAAGAATCCACCAAATTATCTTCCAAAGTAAATGTACCACTTTGCATTCCCCCTAGTAATAAATGAGTTTCTTTGCTCAGCATCTTTGCCAGCAATTGATAATGTCAGTATTTTTCAGATTTTAGATATTCTAATCCATGTTTAATTATATCTTGTTTTAATTTGCATTTTTGTAATGAAAAATGATGTTGAAAATATTTTTGTATGTTTATTGCCATCTTCATATTATCTTTGTGAGGTGTCTGTTCAAATCTTTTAGTTGGGTTGTTCAATTTCTTATTGTTGAAGTCCTCTACCAGATAAATGTTTTACAAATATTTTCTCCCAATTCATGGTATATCCTTTCATTCTCTTGACAGTGCTTTTCAAACAGCTTAAGTTCTTAATTAACTAAATGCAACTTATAAATTTTTTCTTGCATGAATCATGCTTTTGGTGTTTTATCTAAAAGTTTATCACCAACCACAACACGTAGATTTCCTTTTATATTTCCTTCTATAAGTTTCATAGTTTCTGTTTTACATATGGGTCTGTGTTCCATTTTTAGTTAATTCTTATAAAATGTGTGTAGGTCTGTGTCTAGGGTCTTTTTTTTTTTTTTACATATGTACAACCAATTGTCCAGGATCATTTATTGAAAAGACTATTCTTTCTACACTGAATTGCCTATGAATCATTGTTAAATATCAGTTGACTACATTTGTGTGTATCTATTTTGGAGCTCTCTATTCTTTTCTATTCATCTGACTATCTATGCCTTCATTAATACCATGCTGTACTGATTACTGTAGCTTTATAGTAGCTCTTGAAATTGAGAAGAGTAAGTTCCTCAAATTTGCCCTTCATCATACTGGGTTGGATAATCTATACAGTTTGCTTTTCCACATAAAATTAAAATCATTTTGTCAATATCTGTAAAATAGCTTGCAGAGATTTTGTCTGAGTTGTGTTGAATTAGTAGACTGAGTTGAAAAAAACTGAAATCTTAACAATACTGAATCTTTCATCCATGAACAGGAAATATCCATTCCTTTATTTAAATGTTCTCTTATTACTTTAAAGTGTTCATATTTATTTATTTATTTATTTTATTCAGTTCAGTTCAGTTCAGTCGCTCAGCCATGTCCAACTCTTTGGGACCCCATGGACCACAGCAAGCCAGACTTCCTTGTCCATCACCAACTCCCAGAATTTATTCAAACCCATGTCCATTGAGTCAGTGATGCCATCCAACCGTCTCATCCTCTGTCATCCCCTTTTCCTCCCACCTTCAATCTTTCCCAGCATCAGGGTCATTTCAGATGAGTCAGCTCTTCACATCAGGTGGCCAAAGTATTGGAGTTTCAGCTTCAGCATCAGTCCTGCCAATGAGTATTCATGACTGATTTCCTTTAGGATTGACTGGTTGGATCTCCTTGCAGTCCAAGAGACTCTCAAGAGTCTTCTCCAACACCACAGTTCAAAAGCATCAATTCCTTGGTGCTCAGCTTTCTTTACAGTCCAGCACTCACATCCATACATTACTACTGGAAAAACCAAAGCTAGTCAGACTAGCTTTGACTAGATGGATCTTTGTTGGCAAAGTAACAGCTCTGCTTTTGAATATGCTGTCTAGGTTAGTCATAGCTTTTCTTCCAAGGAGCAAGTGTCTTTTAATTTCATGGCTGCAATCAGCATCTGCAGTGATTTTAGAGGCCCCAAAATAAAGTCTGTCACTGTTTCCATTGTTTCCCTATCTATTTGCCATGTAGTGATGGGACTAGGTGCCATGATCTTAATTTTTTGAATGTTGAGTTTTAAGCCAACTTTTTCACTCTCCTCTTTCACTTTCTTCAAGAGGCTCTTCAGTTCCTCTTCACTTTCTGCCATAAGGGTGGTGTCATCTGCATATCTGAGGTTATTGATGTTTCTCCCAGCAATCTTGATTTCAGCTTTGGCATTTTGCATGATGTACTCTGCAATTAAGTTAAATAAGCAGGCTGACAATACATAGCTTTAACATACTCCTTTCTCAGTTTGGAACCTGTCTGTTGTTCCATATCCAGTTCTAACTGCTGCTTCTTACCCTGCATACAGATTTCTCTAAGTTTTTAATTCTTAATTATCTACCCTGTAGGTACTTATCCAAACTAGTATTATTTTTCATTCTAATATTTTATTTACATCTAGTATATATATCCATTTATTTCTTTAAAATGTGCCAAGTTTTAAGCCAAATGCTTCAATAACACTATTTCGCTTATTTTTTCCTTTATTGTTTTATTTATTTTTCATAAAAATTTCACAATATATTGCATTCTGATCCATTACAATACATTCTCATTTAACATTTGAAAATGGAATAGGGAATTTGAGGTAAGCAAAAGGAATTAAAATATAATTCCTTCACTCATGTGCTGGAAACAGCAAGGCACTCATTTCCTAGTTACATCTCTGCATCAAACAGCAACTTCAGGGCATTGAGTTACTCACATTCTCTGTCATGCCTTATCTGTTGTTTGTTCTCATACATATTCCATAAAGAGCAAACATGGCTACCAGCCCCTTCGGGCATCTACATCTTTTTCAGTAATTCCCGAGATTAATTGGCCAGTGTGGGTCCTGAGCCCATGAGTTGTGTAAGGGAAGGGAGGTCAGCTCCACCCTGAACACATGGATTCAGATGGGGAGAGATTCCTCAAAGCAAAGTCAGAATGTTGTGTCAAAAGAAAGAGGAAACGAGATTAAGCAGGAACAAACAAGGGACAATGAGAGTAATAATGCTCTTGGAAATTAATTTGCACTGCCCAGTACAGAACTTTGTTGTAGGAGACAGCCTCAGACCTAGCACTTACAATTTCAAATAAAGTGCTTGTTCCACTACCCCAGAATTTCATCCAGTTCAGAAGGAAGCTTAAACTAATCTTGTGGAATATATTAGGATTGTTATTTACATATAGAGTATTTTTGTACACATTATTTCACTTGAGGAGGCAATATACATATACAACATATATGTTCCCCATCCTGAATTCCTTTAGCTGTTTCAGGCAGGCTTCACTTTGTTAGACTGACTCTGGAGTAGAGTCAGTTTAGCAGAGTCAGTTTGTTAAACTGACTCTATGGGCTTCCCTGGTGTCTGAGACGATACAGAATTTGCCTGTGGTGCAGGAGACCAGTGTTCAACCCCTGGGTCAAGAAGATCCATTGGAGAAGGAAATGGCAACTCACTCCAGTATTCTTGTTTGGAATATCCCATGGATGGAGGAGCCCTGCAGGCTACAGTTCATGTGGGCCCAAAGAGTCAGACATGAAGGAAAACCTAACACTTTCACTTCATGGAACAGAGTAGCACTCAAAATCAGAGCTACTCTCTCAGCTTTCCAATGGCAAGAACATGTAGTTAAGTCATTATATTGTATTCCTACTGTGATATAGACTGAATGCAAAGAAAAAATAGGAAGAGACACTGAATCAACAACAACAACAAATAGTAAATCAGGATATGTGCTTTCACCAGAGCATCTACAGCAAGTGCTGTTGATAGATGTTGACATGCAATTCCCTGAAACATGGATAGTCCACTCTGAGATAACTGAGGTTGATTATACATGGAAAATAAGTTATAGCTTTACATTCCCAGTCAAGATTTTTGACATTGAATTACTCTGCAGTGTAATGAAAGGACTATTTTAACCCAGCAAGCATATTCTATTACAAATCAATTCAAAAAGGGCAAACCCAAATGCAAAAATGAAATGCCAAGTAATGCAAAAGGATAAAATTTCATACCTTGTACATAATGATAATCATTATTACATTAGATTGAACTCAGTACTCAGAAATGTTTCTTTTTTTCTAATCTGAATTTAATTCCTTAAAAGTTCATTCAACAACCTGTAATAAATGATGACCAGTGGAAACCTGAAAAGTTTCTAATGGGTTTATTACTAAAATGTATGATTTCCACAAAGTTTTCTTTTCTTTAGTTTTTATGTAAATTTTTTCAATTTTGCTTAAAATATTTTGAGTCTTTTTAAAGTCTCAGCTTTATCTTCGAGCAGACGTATTTCTTGTTTTCTACAAGGTGGCTCTCATCTACTGTACCATTTGCAGTGTTTGCATATTTACTTTTCATAAAAAAAAAATGTGATTTGGGAGTTGAACCAAATGAACCTGATGCACATTTCCTTACAGATAGCTTCCTGCACCGTATTGAGCATGAAGTCTGTACACAAATATTATAATGCTATACAGAGTATGCGGGGTTAAGCTTATGTTTGAAGAAGGATTATTTCCAGTTAGCAGCACCAGAGAAGATGTCTTAGAGAATGTAGCATTTGAGCTAGATTGGACACTAATTATTTGAGGTAAAGGAACTAGCAAGAGGAAAATTCTAAGCTTGCTGCTTGCTCAAGCTCTTTCTCTCACTCATCTACCCTTTAAAGATATCAAACTATGTGCTAGTCTTCAAACACTCCATGTTCTTTTAGAGCTCATTTCACATGAATATCTGGAATGCTTTCACACTCTCTAAAAAAACATTATCTTCAAAGGTCAATCTCAAATGATACCTTCCCTGGAGAGACTCTGAAGATGTTTGAACAGCATTGTGACATGACAGAGCTGTGTTTTTGAAAGTTTAATATGAGGACAGGGTAGAAGATGGTTTGAATCAACTGATTGGGAAATGCAATTGTGTTCGTATGAGGAAGTAAGGGCTTAATGTTAGACAATACCAGTGTCTAGGAAGAGGTAGAAATAGTTATGAGAGCGATTTGGTTCCTGATGGATCATACTATATTTTGTGCTTCTTTATCTTGGAGTAAAGTGATTCAACATAAAATGGGAACATAGAAGGGAAAATTTGAAGGATGGAAAGTAATGAATTAAGTTCTAGTCATGTTGATTTTCCATAACCATAAAACCCGACATCGTGAGCCACTCGGCAGAGCAGTTCTCCTGGGTTCCCTTACCCTACTGCTCTCCACCTGGGTGCCCTTTCCCAATAAAATCTCTTGCTTTGTCAGCACATGTGTCTCCTCAGACAATTCATTTCTGGGTGTTAGACAAGAGCCCAGTTTCAGGCCCTGGAAGGGGTCCACCTTCCTACAACAAATGGCGACTCTGGCGGGGGTTCTTCTTCGCTGACACTGATAACCTGACAACTCAGGATACTCAGGGGCCAGCTTGCCTGCCAATGGACCAGACCCAGCGGCTGCAACTGGGACCCTTTTGTCCCTGGCCTCCTCCTGATGCGGACAACTGGCCAGAGTGCCCCAACCGGTAAGGAACAAGAGACTTTATTGACCTCTCTTCCCTGCCCTCTCTCTTTCCTCTCCTTAACCCTTCCTATCCTTCCCTGTGTTTCTAGTCCCCTGGTCCTGGACACAGGAATCTGTTTGAAGGGCCCTCAGCCTGAGCTGAGGATTGGAGACTGATCACCTCCTCTTGGCAGAGAACTCGAATTCTGGTTCTGGTCTGGTCTGATTTCTGGTAAGGCCGAGTTCCAGTCCTCCCTTATCTGGAGGCCCAGGGAAAAGTCCCATAACGCCTGGGTATCTGTAGGTGGCAGGAGACCTCTGTAAGGCCACCCCTTTCGCCCCGCCTCTCCCGCCTCCTCCCCCTTCTTCTTTCAACCTGGTTGCTTTCCTCCCTTGAAATATTTGATGTTAGTACTTGGATCTGAAGTTCTGGGTCTCTATAGGAGGTTTTCTGAGAGACTGTATTCTTGTATTTAAGGGCTTCCCTGGTGGTGCAGAGGTTAAAGCATCTGCCTACAATGTGGGGGACCTGGGTTCAATCCCTGGGTCGGGAAGATCCTCTGGAGAAGGAAATGGCAACCCACTCCAGTATTCTTGCCTGGAGAATCCCATGGACAGAAGAGCTTGGTGGGCTACAGTCCACAGGTTGCAAAGAGTCAGACACGACTGAGCGACTTCAAATTCATGTTGAGTTAAAGGTGTTTGTAGGGCATTCAAATGAAGACAGTCCATGGACATTTGGAAATAAGGATCTGGAACTAAGGAGGATAAAATTGTCTGACTTAGGCCTCTTACAAATGATCACTGAATCATGAAATTGAACTACAATGTTAAGCAAAATACACAGAAATGATAAAAAGGTACTGCAGTTGTAATTGTATTGCTTTAAATATATTGTTCATAAATATTAGTATCAGCCACCATGGGCAGTGATGAAATAGTGATATCTGAAGATGTTTAAAGATTAAATAGACTCCTTTCTGCAGTGATTTACCTATACTAAGCATTCACCAAGGATTCGCCAAGACTACTTCATTCTTGTATATTTGACTATTTAATAATTAAAGAGCTAAATACACAATTGAAGTTAAAGTTAATAGGCAAATCTCCCCAGAATAAAAGGAAACAAAAGACACATTCTAATGAATCAGTTCAGTTCAGTTCAGTCACTCAGTTGTGTCGACTTTGCGACCCCATTAACCGCAGCACGCCAGGCCTCCCTGTCCATCACCAACTCCCGGAGTTCACTCAGACTCACATCCATCGAGTCAATGATGCCATCCAGCTATCTCATCTGTTGTCCCCTTCTCCTCCTGCCCCCAATCCCTCCCAGCATCAGAGTCTTTTCCAATCAGTCATTAAGTCTCCATTTTTAGTAGTCTACCCCCCCAAAAAAAAAAAACCACTGGGAATCTTGGTCTCTACAGTGGTTCCTTGTTTACATGTGGCTATTTCTGCTGAAAATATTAGTAAACATTCAGTTCAGTTCAGTTCAGTTCAGCCGCTCAGTCGTGTCCGACTCTTTGCGACCCCAGGAATTGCAGCACNTACTGGAGCTTCAGCTTTAACATCAGTCCTTCCAAAGAACACCCAGGACTGATCTCTTTTAGGATGGACTGGTTGGATCTCCCTGCAGTCCAAGGGACTCTCGAGAGTCTTCTCCAACACCACAGTTCAAAAGCATCAATTATTTGGTGTTCAGCTTTCTTTATAGTCCCAACTCTCACATCCATATATGACCACTGGAAAAACAATAGCCTTGACTAGATGGACCTTTGCTGACAAAGTAATGTCTCTGATTTTTAATACGCTGTCCAGTCTGGTCATAACTTTCCTTCCATGGAGTAAGCATCTTTGAATTTCATGGCTGCAGTCACCATCTGCAGTGATTTTGGAGCCCCCCCCCAAAATAAATTCTGACACTGTTTCTACTGTTTCCCCATCTATTTCCCATGAAATGATGGGACTGGATGCCATGATCTTCGTTTTCTGAATGTTGAGCTTTAAGCCAATTTTTTCACTCTCCTCTTTTACTTTGATCAAGAGGCTCTTCAGTTCTTCTTCACTTTCTGCCTTAAGGGTGGTGTCATCTGCATATCTGAGGTTATTGATATTTCTCCCAGCAATCTTGATTCCAGCTTTTGCTTCTTCTAGCCCAGCGTTTCTCATGATGTACTCAGCATAGAAGTTAAATAAGCAGGGTGACAATATACAGCCTTGACGTCCTCTTTTTCCTATTTGGAACCAGTCTGTTGTTCCACGTCCAGTTCTAACTGTTGCTTCCTGACCTGCATAGAGGTTTCTCAAGAGGCAGGTCAGGTGGTCTGGCATTCCCATCTCTTGAAGAATTTTCCACAGTTCATTGTGATCCACACAGTCAAAGGCTTTGGCATAGTCAAGAAAGCAGAAATAGATGCTTTTCTGGTACTCTTTTGCTTTTTCGATGATCCAGCAGAAGTTGGCAATTTGATCTCTGGTTCCTCTGCCTTTTCTAAAACCAGCTTGAAAATCATGGAGTTCATGGTTCACATATTGCTGAAGCCTGGCTTGGAGAATTTTAAGCATTACTTTACTAGCGTATGAGATGAGTGCAATTGTGCGGTAGTTTGAGTATTCTTTGGCATTGCCTTACTTTGGGATTGGAATGAAAACTGACCTTTTCCAGTCCCATGGCCACTGCTGAGTTTTCCAAATTTGCTGGCATATTGAGTGCAGCACTTTCACAGCATCATCTTTTAGGATTTGAAATAGCTCAACTGGAATTCCATCATCTCCAGTAGCTTTGTTCGTAGTGATGGTTCCTAAGGTCCACTTGACTTCACATTCCAGGATGTCTGGCTCTAGGTGAGTGATCACACTATCGTGATTATCTGGGTCATGAAAATCATTTTTGTACAGTTCTTCTGTGTATTCTGTTGACATTTACCAAAATCACTTTGGTTAATTCTAGTTGCTGTTTTTATCTTGTTAAAAGAAATCTCCACTAGATAGTGGCTGAATTGTCAATAAGAACAGACATTCTTTGTCTGTGTGTAGGATAATGGAATCAACCACTTAGTAAAAGTTAATTAATATTAGAACTTTATTTTTTGTCTTTTTTCTTCCAATTTTATTGAGGTATAATTGACATACAACACTGTGTAAGCTTAAGGTGTACAGCATAGTGATTTGATTTATATACATTATGAAATTATTACCATAATAAGTTTAGTAAACATCCATCATCTCATATAGGTACAAAATAAAAGAAAAAGAAAAATAGTTTTCTTTGTGATTAGATCTCTCAAATTTACTCTTAACTATTTTCATATATAACATAGTATAGTTATATAATATTAGTTATATTAATCATGTTGTACATTACATCCCTAGTACTTGTAAAAATTAATTTTAAAAATCTGTTATAGGAAATATGGATTATTTAAATGGATTTTAAAAGAGCATATGTTACTTTGTTTCCACCTTGTTTGCAAACAAAATAACATTTAATCAGACTTCCTAACCACACTTTCTTCTGTTAGTGGCTTCTACTACAATCAAGTTCCATTGTTTTTTAAGCTTTTATTTGGAATTAACTCAGATTTAAAACTGATATGTAGATTTCAGTATTACTGGTATCATCATATCCCATCTATTATTGTCACCGATCAAGCATTGAGGGATTGGTCTAGTTTGCTCCTGTCAGCTGTCATTTCAATCTAATTTCTTTTAACTGGATTTTTATTGACAATGACATAAATTTTAATAGGTTGAATCATTTCTACATAAGATGCTTATAGTTCATCTAACTTAATAAACATATATCTTAAATTGTGGTTGACTACATCTAACCCTGGAGAATGAAAACTTTCTAATTTTTATCTTTATTTAATGTCATAGTTTGTGTCAAATATCTTTTCTCTTGAGCAATTTCTGGCTTAGCACTAAGAAGTAAAATGACAGAATACCCCAATCCTAAACCCTGTGAACCCACAATAATTTACTTAAAGAACAAAACAAATTAGTTTGAGGAAGTGGGGGTGGGGTGGAAGACTAGGATCAAAATATAAATTTTTGAGTTTGTTATAAAGCCAATTGCAAAGCTAATTCTTCCAGACTCAATAAGACTAAATATTTCAAACAGAAGTCATTAAATGATCTGATTTTGCAGAATCAAATAAATTTAAAAAATATATTTAAATAATCCACATTTTCATTTTGAAGAGCCTCAAAAACTATATAGGGTGCTGCATTAAGTATATATAAATAAGAAAAATAAATATTATCCCATTACATGATGAATTGAAATTTTGTCCCCAAATTGTAAAACATTTGTTAGGCAGGAATTCTTTATGGTATGGCTCAACATCCCTGGTGGCTCAGAGGTTAAAGCCTCTGCCTGCAACACAGAAGACCCAAGTTCGATCCCTGGGTTGGGAAGATCCCCTGGAGAAGGAAATGGCAACCCACTCCAGTATTCTTGCTTGGAGAATGCCATGGACGGAGGAGCCTGGTAGGCTATAGTCCACAGGGTTGCAAAGAGTTGGACACGACTGAGCGACTTCACTTTCTTCCTTTCTTTCTCAACATTTCAACAAAATCAGTTGACTGTTGCTCTTCTGGCCTCTTTAAATTAGGTAATGTGAATGTGAGCTAGACACATAGTCCAAGACAGCCATCATCTCATCCCTAAGCTGTTGCGCTAGCTTTTCCGGTAGAAAATATCTTTCTTTTCCCACCCTAGTAATTTGATCTAGTCACTCATAGTGTACTCTTCATTTTCTGCATCTGCTTTTTAACCATGTGAATCTATATTTACTTAATAATTTGGTCACACCTGTGTTGTTGCTGTTTGGTTTTATCCAAAAGTGAATGAGAGATTACCAAAGAGAAAATAATTTCCACTGGCTCCTCCTCCCCTAGGAGAAGAAGGCAAAAGATGTTTGCATAATCTTCCCAAGTTACTCATGAGGAGATCTCAGTGTCGCATGTAAAGACTGAAGGACTGAGATATCCCTGAGCAAATGTTACAACAGACTATTCACTTGTATATCCGTTTTAAAGTTTTTGAGGTGAGTAGGAACACAATCAAAATTTAGATAAGGGTCTCCTTCTGATTTCTTTTTCGTTTTTATTTTTATTGGAGTATAGGTAATTTACAATGTTGTGTTAGTTTCAGCTGTATAGCAGAGTGAATCAGTTATACATATACATATATCTACTCTTTTTTAGATTCTTTTCCCATATAGCCATTTACAAAGTATTGAGTAGAGTTCCCTGTGCTATACAGCACATTCTTGTTATCTATTTTATATATAGTAGTGCGTGTATATGTCAATCCCAGTCTCCCAGTTTATCCTTCCCACCTCCCAAGAGTTTATCCCTCTTTACCCCTGGAAACCATAAGTTTGTTTCCTTCATCTGTGATGAGTCTCCTTCTAATTTCTTGATGAAAACTGGGTTAAACTGAAAATTTTAACTATAAAGATGGCTATCTCTGCTTTCTAAAAGAGACTGCTTGGCACTTCCAAGAACATTTAAATAGATAACAATGAAGTGACTCGTCTATACGTCTAATGTTATTACAAATGTTGCAAGAGATATTTAGCAGATACAATTACCATCTGTCTTGACATATATAAAAGAGGGGGAAAGAAGGAAAAGGAGCTTTTCCTGAACTAAGTAGCTTTAGTTTGGAAGGAAAAAAAAAAAGGGAATAAGGAAAGAGAGAATGTGTGAATAAGGCAGAGAAAGATATTTCCAAAAGTAGAATTAGCTGAACTAGGGAAGGCAAAAGAAATAATACGCAAGAACCAGTCCAGGAACTCTGGACTGGAAGTCAGACATAGTCACCGGAATGAAACAGGCAGTTGGAAACAAAGGGAATTCTAGAAGCTGGTAAGAAGTCTGGATATATAATATCTTGCAATCCAGTTAAGCAGCCACATTTACAGTAGTGTTCTGCCAGACTAACAGAGTCCAGGGGCAGGGATTCAAGCCTTGGTAGCATACAAAAATGGTTATAAGCTGATAGGATCTAGATATTTGGATTTCAGGGTTGCTAGGACTCCATCCCTAGTCACGATAGAAATAATTAGCTAGAATTCCCAACATAGAAGAACTGCAGTATAATACAGGCTATCAATACAAGATTTTAGGACACATTTAGCTGAAGCAGTGTAGGTACTTCACTCTGAGAACTAAGGTTTAAGGTAGGGACTTGGTCATGGGACTAAGGGGAAGCTAGAACTAATAAACATCATTAAAGGGAAACGATAACAAACTGGACCTGATTCAGATATTCTGAACTTTACTCTTCACTGACTGGGACAATATTGACTCCATATTTCAGAGTAGATTTGTGTTGTTGTTTTTTTAATAAGGTTAAGTTGCTCCAGAAAGAGGTATGTAGAGGAAAATATAAAGAGCTCATTTTGTGCTTTATTCATTGATGATTTATCTGATCAAACATGTATATATTTGTTGAGCCTCTCCTACATACAGAACTCTGAGCTAAGCAGGATGCAAAAATGCTAAGGTATCAGACTAAAATCAGAAGGTCTAAGGCATAGTTCTGAGGCAGAGAGATAAACCTGAACTGTATAGAAAAAATACTATATCAGATTTTTATTTAAGAAAAAAAAAATGCCATGGGAATACAGGAATTTCACTAACTTGGAAAAAGTCAAGCAACATCCCTGAGCAGGTAGCATTTGAAATTAATATTAAGGTTAAGTTTATTTTTCCTAGTTGATGATATTGGGGGGAAATAAGCAGTAATATAAAATATGGAGCAATGAAATCTACCACTTAATATTAGTAACTGTCACTTGGAGTTTTAGGTGTCATCTTTAATCTCAACAAAAACACTCATATGCACCAAGTATCTCAGTTTTATGGATGTAGAATCTGAGGTTCTAAGAGGTTAAGTCATTTAGCCAAGTTCCCAGAGCTACAAATGAAAGAACTGGATTTTGATTATTTTTGTTTTGTTTTTCTTCAAAAACACATGCTCCCTTCTACTGCATGATCATGCCTCTGACATATCCTAGATGCATGAAAAGTGAAATGTGTCAGGAGTGTAAACTTCATGGGCACTGTTGTCATGGGAGCTGGCGAAGCTGGAGGGGCCCAAGCTAGTGTGTGAAGGCTTTTACATGAAGAGGTAAGAAGAAGGGAAGAAATTAAGCTTAAGAAGATATCTCAGGTCATAACATTTACTAAGATGGTAAATTATTCATCATTTGGAGGATGACACCATTCTAAGAACTGTAGTATTTTTGAAATAGAAAGGATTTAGAAAATTATACAGTTCCACTCTCAGATTTTTAAGTAAGAAGATGGAAATCCAGGTCAATAATTAAATTAGCCTGAAATTAAGACTTTTTCAATTGTACAGGAGAGCTTTACTGAAACCACACTTCTGCCTTTTAGGGTAAGTAACATAGGGCCACAGTTGGAGTGGAGAAGTGAACTCAAAAAGATGAGGGAAAGGGACAATAGTGTGTAAGGCAGTAGAGTACGATGAACATTGAACTGAGAAATTAGGCAGCCAGGTACTCACTCTTCTAGTTTTCTAGCTCACCTTTCCAATTTGGATGGCTCAGATTCCACAGGATGTTTGGAGCCTGAAAAGTATCAAAGAGATTTTCATTAGTAACAGCAAAATTCATTAAGAAGTTGATATTTAAGTGACCAATATAATAACCCAGAAAGGTCAATTGCTTAAGTATGTTCTTAAAATTATAACCTTTAGTTCTGTGACTTTGATAATTACAACTACTAATAGGCCTAAGAATATTTTATACACCTATTAACCAAGGGCTTTCTCATCAAAGACAAACTGAGCTGACTCTAAAGTGATCATAACAAAAATAAAAGGAAGAAAGAAAGGGGGGAAGGGAGAAAAGGAAGGAAGGAGGGAAGGAAGAAAGGAATGAAGAAAGGAAGGAAAGAAGGAAGGAAAAAAGGAAGAAAAGAAAACTAACTGTAGACTTTTCATTACTGTTGACAATGAAAATGAGAGTCATAAAGAACATAGCTGGCATTTTAACTCTTAAGTTAAGATCAAAGATTTGGCAGTTAGAAAAATCATCCTTTGACGTGTAAACAAAACAAATCTTATATGGATGTCAGAATAAATAAAGTATTTCTTTTTCAAACATTTACTGTTTTGGCTAAGCTATACTCCTCATACCTATTAAGAGATTTAAGGTAGAGAATTTATCACTCTTATTGCCATTTTAACCTCAGACACAATTATTTAAAATGAAATAAATATATACTTAACAAACAAGGAAGATATATTACTAATTGTCCACTGGGCAGTCAATTGCCAGTTAAGTAGCCACTTGTGTAAACTCTGTCAAACATGCTGACCCAAACACGTCTCTAGCGATTTCTAACATCTGGCTTAAAAGCTTCCCTGCAATTATTTTCATTTTGCATAAGCAAAACTCACTAAACCCTGCATCTGTGGTGGTGATATACAAAACATATAAATTTGGAGGGATTCATTAGATAATATCAAAGAAAATGCACCAATGGCTCGATGCCATTTAACTCCTGCACTTTTGGTGAATTAGCCAGCAATGAAGGCCTTTTCTCTTCAAAAGATTATACAGATTATTATATACCGCTTCTCATCTTTTTTCTGATGTAGTTCTACTGGGCTGTTTAATACATTGAAATTGACACATAGAAAAGTTACAATGTTGAGTTACAATGTTTTTTCTTATTGTACTTGCTAGCTCTGATTTTCTAAAGAAAAAGGTACTAAAAAGATACAGGTTTCAGGTACATAGATGAGAGTTACTACATCAAATTTTTTCTACTTTACAGTGTGGGCGTTCTTTTGGTACAGTTGTCAAGGAAGAATGCTTAAGACACATTTAACATATTGTTTTATCAAACATTTTCCAAATTCTAGTGGTATTCAAACACCTAGATTCTCAAAACACAGTAAATATAGTCCTAAAATATAGATGCATATATATTGCAGATACCACAATGTGCCTATTGTGAATGAAGTATAGATATATATTTTTTCTGATGTCAGCAAAACCTTTCCATATGTCCTAACTTTCTTCTAAACTTGTCATTTTCTAATTGTATGCTGGATGCTGCAATAGAATACTACTTGATTATACTTTCATTTATTAACCTTAGTTAAACATACTGGCCAGGAGAATTCCATGGACTGTACAGTCCAGGGGGTCGCAAAGAGTCAGACACGACCGAGTGACTTTTACTCACTCAAACATATTCATATCAAAATGTTCAAACCTGTTTTGAACACATGTTTATTTTCTTAGTACTCATCTTTGGTTAGGTATTTCTCTCAACCTGTTCTAGGGAAACTGGATAGTCCAGGTCAGGTGATGTATACTTATTAGCTTCAGAACTACACATGTGTGTTCAGATTGGAGGAAAGGTCATAAACACAATGAATGTTGCTAGGAAACCATGCCTCTTAGTCAATTTAGTTGTGAAGATGATAGGGTTTTTTGGCACAAAGATGGGCTATTTGTATAGTACAATGAATAATCATTTTATTTTGATCTTTGAATTTCTCATTTAAAAATAACACTTTTCATTAGTAGCTTTTCCTATTTATTACTTAGTTGGATTTCAATGTTTGAAATTCAAGATGTGAACATAGCTTTCTATGAAAAGAAAGATTTGTTGCAATTTTCATTTAAAGATAATTTTGTTGGTAAATTTAGGGATATCTAATTCTTAGAGCCAGTCATATGAATCATAAAAAGATTAATATTCAAACAATAAAAGTCAAGGAACAAGTAGGTAGGTCCCTTGAAATAGCCATTAAGAGGATTTTGAAAGCTCAAGTGCTATAAACAACCCTGACAGTTCTCTCTGTGTTTCAAAACTACAACACTGTGATTGTGGCAACTTTTCACAAAAATTAACCTAAAAGAAAATAGATATGTTTTACTGGTCAACAACAATTAGAAGATCCTTGGATATAACTAAGTACTCTAATTCCACAGTAATGTATTAGTGCACTTAAGCACCTAATTAGAAGCTTATGTTGGCTGTGCCTGTATCTATTGATTTTGAATCAAAATGTAATTTTAACCATGTAATTTTTTTTACTGGTTCCATTTCACTTGAAATCTTAGTAGCATTTGGTGGTACAAGTTATGTTGATATGAGATTTCTAGTAGGTTAGTACTAGAATAGACATTTGGTTTTTTGAGTATGTGACTTACATTCCTTGTTTTTAATAATGTTTCTCTCATTCCACTTGATTGTGGTAGCTTTGTCAATCACTTGACCTCATTCCCACTCCATATGTCACTTAGGTTGGCTAATTAGAATAATTCATGGGTCACATGTGTTTAAAAAAGAGAAAAAAAGACCAGTTGAATAGAATGTAATCAGAGGTGAGGTTATAGGAAATGGGGTTGAGGAGGTAGATTAAAGTCAGGTTCAGTTCAGTTCAGTCACTCAGTCGTGTCCGACTCTTTGTAACCCCATGAATCGCAGCACACCAGGCCTCTCTGTCCATTACCAACTCCCAGAGTTCACCCAAACTCATGTCCATCAAGTCGGTGATGCCATACAGCCATCTCATCCTCTGTCGTCCCCTTCTCCTTCTGCCCCCAATCCCTCCCAGAATCAGAGTCTTTTCCAATGAGTCAACTCTTCGCATGAGGTGGCCAAAGTACTGGAGTTTCAGCTTCAGCATCATTCCTTCCAATAAACACCCAGGACTGATCTCCTTTAGGATGGACTGGTTGGATCTTACAGTCCAAGGGACTCTCAAGACTCTTCTCTAACACCACAGTTCAAAAGCATCAGTTCTTCAGTGCTCAGCCTTCTTCAGAGTCCAACTCTCACATCCATACATGACCACAGGAAAAACCATAGCCTTAACTAGATGGACCTTTGTTGACAAAGTAATGTCTCTTCTTTTGAATATGCTATCTAGGTTGGTCATAACTTTCCTTCCAAGGAGTAAGCGTCTTTTAATTTCATGGCTATAATCACCATCTGCAGTGATTTTGGAGCCCCCCAAAAATAAACTCTGACACTGTTTCCACTGTTTCTCCATCTATTTCCCATGAAGTGATGGGACCAGATGCCATGATCTTAGTTTTCTGAATGTTGAGCTTTAAGTCAAATTTTTCACTCTCCTCTTTCACTTTCATCAAGAAGCTTTTTAGCTCCTCTTCACTTTCTGCCATAAGGGTGGTGTCATCTGCATAATAAAGTCAGGTTATGTAAACCCTATGGGGGCAGAGTGAAATATTTAGATTTTTATCTAATTATAATTGGTAGAGAAGGAAATGGCAACCTACTCCAGTATACTTGCCTGGAAAATCCCATGAACAGAGCCTGGAGGGCTACAGTCCATGGGATCACTAAACAGTCAGATACAACTTGCGAATAAACAACAACAAAAAATTATAATGGGAAACTTGGGAGTGAGTAGGAATGTGACATAATCTAATTTTATGATTTCGGCTGGTGAATTGAGGGGCCAAGCTAGCATTTAGAAAAGATTGAGGGGGCCAAGCTAGCATTTAGTAAGCTAATATAGTAGTGCGAATAAAAAATGATACTGTATTGAGCTACAGTAGTAGCAATGGAAATTGACAGAAGTTGATGGACTCAAGAAAACTTTTGAAGACTGAGCTAAGAAACTTTGCTAGTGAATTGGATATACATTATGTGGTTAACAGTGAGACCAAGGATGACTTTTAGTTTATTAGCTTGAATAATAAAATGTAATATTGCTATTAAATTAATAGAGAAGGTAGGAGGAAAAACAGTGCTAAGGGTGCAATTAAGAGTTCCATTTTAGGCAAATTAAATTTGAAGATATTTCCAAGTAAAAAATTCCAGTTGAACTATTTAAAATCCTAAAAGATGATGCTGTGAAAGTGCTACACACAATATGCCAATAAATTTGGAAAATGCAAGAGTGGCCACAGGACTGGAAAAAGTTTTTCATTCCAATCGCAAAGAAAGGCAATTGCAAAGAAGGCTCAAACTACCACACAATTGCACTCATCTCACATGCTAGTAAAGTCATGCTCAAAATTCTCCAAACCAGGCTTCAACAGTACGTGAACTGTGAACTTCCAGATGTTCAAGCTGGTTTTAGAAAAGGCAGAGGAACCAGAGATCAAATTGCCAATATCCAGTGGATCATCGAAAAAGCAAGAGTTCCAGAAAAATGTTTATTTCAGCTTTATTGACTATGCCAAAGCCTTTGACTGTGTGGATCACAATAAACTGTGGAAAATTTTTAAAGAGATGGGAATACGAGATCACCTGACCTTCCTCTTGAGAAATCTGTATGCAGGTCAGGAAGCAACAGTTAGAACTGGACATGGAACAACAGACTGGTTCCAAATAGGAAAAGGAGTACGTCAAGGCTGTATATTGTCACCCTGCTTATTAACTTATATGCAGAGTACATCATGAGAAACGCTGGGCTGGAAGAAGCACAAGCTGGAATCGAGATTGCTGGGAGAAATATCAATAACCTCAGATATGCAGATGACACCACCCTTATGGCAGAAAGTGAAGAAGAGCTAAAAAGCCTCTTGTGAAAGTGAAAGAGGAGAGTGAAAAAGTTGGCTTAAAGGTAAACATTCAGAAAACTAAGATCATGGCATCCGGTCCCATCACTACATGACAAATAGATGGAGAAACAGTGGAAACAGTGGCAGACTTTATTTAGGGGGTTCCAAAATCACTGCAGATTGTAGTGCACCCATGAAATTAAAAGACACTTACTCCTTGGGAAAAAAGTTACAGCCAACGTAGATAGTGTATTAAAAAGCAGAGACATTACTTTGCCAAAAAAGGTCCGTCTAGTCAAGGCTATGGTTTTTCCAGTGGTCATGTATATATGTCAGATTTGAACTGTGAAGAAAGCTGAGCACCAAAGAATTGATGTTTTTGAAGTGTGGTGTTGGAGAAGACTCTTGAGAGTCCCTTGGACTGCAAGGAGATCCAACCAGTCCATTCTGAAGGAAATCAGTCCTGAGTATTCATTGGAAGGACTGATGTTGAAGCCGAAACTTCAATACTTTGGCCACCTGATGTGAAGAACTGAATCATTTGAAAAGACCTTGATGCTGGGAAAGACTGAAAGCAGAAGGAGAAGGGGATGACAGCAGATGAAATGGCTGGATGCATCACCGACTCAGTGGATGTGAGTTTGAGTAAAGTTCGGGAGTTGGTGATGGACAGGGAAGCCTGACATGCTGCAGTTCACTGGGTTCCAAAGAGTTGGACACGACTGAGTGACTGAACTGAACTGAACTGAACCAAGTGAAGATATTAAGTAGGCATTTGATTGTAACGTTTAGGAAGACATGATTAGTATATATCAATTTTTGATTCAAGTACCAATAGTTAATATTTAAAGCCATGGAACTGAAAGAGACCACCTAGAGAGGAAGTAGAAATATACATAAGAAAAGGATAAGCCTTCTTTGAGTACCCTTAATTTAAAATACATCAGGTGCCTGAGTCATTCTGATCATGAAATAAAATGCCACTTTTTGCACTTATCTATGAAATGCTTTTTTTATACTATGTCATGCAGATAACATGAAACTAAAATGTACCAAGTGTTCAAAGTAGTCTATTCTTGTCACTGTATAGATGGGAAAATTGGGCACTGAGAGATGAGGTTTCAAGACTCATGACCACACTGCTAGTAAATGATGAAGTTAGACTCAGAACAGAGATCTTTCTAACTCTATTCCATGGCTTTTTCTGTTATATCATGTTGGAAATTCTCCACTGGCAGATACAATGCCCCCAGGGTTATTACTGAGGCTGTTTGCCTCTACATTAACATCCCCATTTTGAGATGTCTGTGTTCCAAAGCCTAATTAGTTTTCTGTCTTAGCCTTTGTTCTCTAATGTTACATCTTGCTGCAACCTGCCTCAGAGAGCTTCTCCCTCTACTGATCTACTGTTATTATGCTATAAGCTATGAAAATAAATAATCAAGACACAGAATTTTTAGAAATATAATAAGTTAAAACACTCTTTGAGAGACTCTGATTAGTTATCTGTCATGATCATACTGTACTGTCTTAAAATATCCCATGGCTATTCAAGGCCTTTTGCTTATTATCAATTATGACATTAACATTAGCATTTGTGTAATAAAATGGATTAACTTGCCAAATAAGTGACTTCTGATGTACAATTTTTCACATTCATGCATCTTTTTCTTGGACCATGTACTGCCCCAGTTCACACTGATAAGAGTCCTATAGATCATTTTCACTCTCAATTTCTGTGATATCTGCTCTAAAAGTTCAAAAGAGAATTTTTTTTTTTAAATAACTTTTTATTTTCTTTTGGAGTATAGCCAGTTAATAAATGATGTTGTGATAGTTTCAGGGGAACAGCGAAGGGACTCATATACACGCATCCATTCTTCCCCAAAGTCCCCTCCCATTCAGGCTGCCACATAAATTAAGCAGAGTTCCATGTCCTGTACATCAGATCCTTGTTTGATATCCATTTTAAATATGGCAGTGTGTACATGTCCATCCTGAACTCCCTAACTATCCCTTCACCCAATTCTCTGGCCCCCCCACAACCGTAAGTCTGTGAGTCTGTATCTGTTTTGTACATAAATTAATTTGTATCATTTCTTTTTAGTTTCCACATATAAGAGATGTCTTATGATATTTCTCCCTCTTACTTACTTTACTCAATATGACACTCTCTGGTCTAAAGGGAGTTTTGTTTGTTCTTTCTGGACAACGGAACTCAAAACAAAACAATCCCAAGCTAGCCCTTAACAAAGAAAGCTACATTTTTAAACAAATGAGCCTAAACAAATTTAAACAAATAAGCTCCTTTCTGAGTGAACAGGGTCTTCTAAGAAGCAAGCCTCTCTACCCATTCAGTTTAGGTGTTTGGGAGGCTAGTCACTCCTGCTACTTCTCCTGCTCCCTTCTTTCCAAAGCTGATCTTCAGTTTCCTGTGCTTTTCCCTTTGGCAGATAGAGTTCGTGTGCTCCCACCATTGCATTCCCATCGGCTCTCATGAAGTCTAGATCACCATTATGTTTAAAGTTTGTGGATGGCTAGTCCATGATATCTCCTGTCACCAAACAGAACCTCAAGTCCTAGATTTTCCAGAGGCTTCCTCAAGCAATACCTAAAGAACTTCAGTTTTTAATAGCCAGGACATGGAAGCAACCTAGATGTCCATCAGCAGATGAATGGATAAGAAAGCTGTGGTACATATACACAATGGAGTATTACTCAGCCATTAAAAAGAATACATTTGAATCAGTTCTAATGAGGTGGATGAAACTGGAGCCACTTATACAGAGTGAAGTAAGCCAGCAAGAAAAAACACCAATACAGTATATGAATGCATATATATGGAATTTAAAAAGATGGTAATGATAACCCTATATGCAAGACAGCAAAAGAGACATAGATGGATAGAACAGTCTTTTGGACTCTGTGGGAGAGGGAGAGGTGGGATGATATGAGAGAATGGCACTGAAACATGTATGATATCATATAAGAAACGAATTACCAGTCCAGGTTCGATGCAGGATACAGGATGCTTGGGGCTGGTGCACTGGAATGACCCAGAGAGATGGTATGGGGAGGGAAGTGAGAGGGGGGTTCAGGATTGGGAACACGTGTATACCCATGGCAGATTCATGTTGATGTATGGCAAAACCAATACAATATTGTAAAGTAAAAAAAAAAAATTAAAAATTTTTTTTAAAAATTAAAAAAAAGAACTTCAGTTTTATTCTTTTCATAGTAGGGAGTTAGTGAAAGGATTTTGGCAGAGAAGTGGCACAATTTTGGAAGCAATGAAAATGATGGTTTTGAAGGGATGATGATAAAGGTGAGTAGAACCATTACAAGGCAAAATTTCCAGTGAAAGTTGGAAAGGGTATAAACTACTCAATAACAATCAAAATAGGCAGGAGAGAACATATCTTAGAAATATTTAGAAGGCAGAGTAATGAAAGACTTGACCATTCCTTCAAATGTGGGGTGAAGGGACAGGGGATAATTAAAGTAACCCCTTCATGACTAACCTGAGCCAAATGAGGAGGTGATGGTTTTTGTCTCAGGCTGGTTTAGTTTGAAGTGGGACCTGAATTTTGGAGAGAATTCTGGAGGCCAGAAAAAAAGTTTGGGACTTCTGGATATAAGTGATCATAAAGCCATTTCAACCCCTGATATTACCCAGAAAGTATTTGAAATAAAAAAGGAGAAGTTGGAGAACTACAAAAAGACCATCAGGAAGTAATTAGAGAAAGAAGATTTTGCAAACGATAGAAATTATGAAGAATCGGGAGAGCTGGAGGTCCGAACGCCCTAAAGGAAGAAAAACTAAAGGAGAGAGTGATGACTAGTGCTGAAAGCCTTATAGAGGTGAGACAGATGAGGATGGAAAAATATTCATTGAATTTGGCAGCAAAGTGAATCTTCTTAGGAAGATTACTAACTCTAGGGTGCTGAGGAAAGAAACCCGTGAAGAGAGTTGTACAGCAATTATGATTAAGGAGCTAAAAAGAGAAAGGCTAGAATGTTTGAAACCCTAGTTAGTAAAGGAAAGGAGAGAGACGGGGCTATGGTTACAATGGGACTAAGAGGTTTTTTGTTTTTTTGTTTTGTTTTGTTTTTTTAATTAACTTCTAGAAGGAGATGCTTAACCTTGCTTGTGTGCTGGAAGATAAAAGGCAGCAGTAAGGAAACATTCAAGATGCACAACAGCAGTAGAGTAGACACGGCTTTAAGTAAGACATGAGAAACTAACTCTGAAGTTATTTCCCCATGAGCGAAGTAGGAGGTGAGGTGAAGATAAAACAACCTTGGGTATTTCACTGTTCCCTAGGTACCTTAGGTATAACAACATTTAAATTATCAATGCAAATAACTGTTTTCAAGTATTTAATGCTAAAATAATCAACCTTTGCCTTATTTAATGTGCTAGATCATAGCAAGTATGGAGTCTCATGTAGGAAATCTTATCTGCCATTTTCACAGAGCATTTCCAGTATTGTTTATTTCCACAGTAAAGTTCTAGGCTGGTAAAATTATCTTACTTGCAAGATCTTTGACGTGTGATCAACTGATAGAATTCTCCATCTTTCATTTTATCTGCTTTTAAGTAAAGACTAGCCAATAGTTGCACAGTTTAAGAAATAAATGTACCCCACTTTTGTTTTAACCATTATTCAAATCAGATAACTAAAGGAAGTGAAACCATTTTTCCTCTGATTGGGACTTGAACCCACATGGCTGGGACTTGTCAAAACTCACAGTAATGAAGCCCAGGTTCTTGATGTCTCACCTCAGAAAGTATTCAGTGAGAGACAAAGTGATAGGTAAGAAGTGGATTTATTCAGGGAGAAACACACTCTACAGAGTATTAGGCCCTCACAGAGGATGAGTGCAGTGGCCTCAAAATGTGGCATGGTTAGCTTTCATGGACTGGGTAATTTCATAAGCTAATGAGTGGGAGAATTATTCCAACTATTTTGGGAATGGGATGAGATTTGCAGGAGTTGGGCCCACCGCCTAACTTTTTGGTCTTTTGATTGTTGACCTTGGAATTTTCATGGTGCCTCTGGGTCTGTCGTTTAGCTTATTGATTGAGGATCAAGGTTTAGTTGAAGTTGACTTGTCTGCCATCCTGGACCCGTTTGATTCTAATTGATTTATGTTGTGTCCTCGGACTATGTCATTCTTTCAAAAGTTGTGCCGTGCCTCCTTCCCTCCTGTTTCAGAAGTAACCAGAAATGTAATTTCTCATGAGTTTCCATTATAGGAATTTTGACTGAAGTACATAGTTCAGTTAAAATTAGCTAGTTATGGACTGCAGTCCAATTCCTGTAACTGTTGCTCGTGTAATATGTTTAAAGCTGCTTGCAAGTTAGATAGAAATCATAACTTCCAATCTTGCCTCTGCTGTATATAAAACAAACAGCCTTTCTTAATGACCCAGAGGCATCTTGATGCTATTGTTGTAATACATTGCTATGAACAAAAAAATCAGTTATTTTTCTAAATAGATATCAGTTGAAAGGCTGTCTGGTATTGTGGTTAAATGTAGAGACTATAATGTTAAACAGATCTGGAGTCAAATAATCATCCCACCAACAGGTGTGTGACCTCAGCTTCCCCCTTCATAAAATGAGATTGAGTGTTACTGGGAAAAGAAAGAAGATCACATAAAATGTTGATGATAGTAGTTGATAAAATAGGAACTAAAATAAGCAAATAATAGTCTCATTTACTAACCATCATAAGAAAATAATAAAAATATTTCTGGATAGAATAAATCATTCTACATACTCATACTCTCAATGATGATGCATGACTTATTACACAAACTTCTAGTCACTCCCGACCAAAATAAGAAGTTAAAGACTTCCAAGATTTCATGATGAGCTCTCTGAAAAGTCTTTTGATTTTGATCTAGAGAAATGTGCCTTTTTTAATGACAAAGCATGGGGACAATTGCAAAGATTAGAATTTTTTAAGAAACTAGTAAAAATGCTGCATATGTGTGTTGATAAAGAGAAAACTGTACACCAAAGTAGAATTTACACAAAATATTATATAAAATATATGTTAGTGATGACAAAATGCGTACAATTTTGCTCATGAGAAATCAGTATTAGTAATAATCAAATCATCTTATGAATTATTTGTACCTGTGATCAATCTAATGACCTTTTCATTGCACAGGTATCACTTTATGATACAATATATGCTCATTGATTAGCCTTAACTAATTTGGATAATGTATGCATACTAAGTTGCTTCAGTTGTGTCTAACTCTTTGACCTCATGGACTATATAGCCTGCCAGGTTCCTCTATCCATGGGATTCTTCAGGCAAGAATACTAAAGTGGGTTTCCATGCCTTTTTCCAACGGATCTTCCCTACCCAGAGATCAAACTCACATCTCTTACATCTCCAGCATTGGCAGGAGAGTTTACCTCTAGCACCACCTGGGAAGACCAATTTGGATAATATGCCCAAGGAAAAGAGGTATAGTTCTAGCATCTAGGTCAATTTTTCTCTAAGCCTAGAATACTCCCTAGCATTTCAGACAGAAATTTCACTAAACACAAGCATTTTTCCAACCATGTGTTTCAAGTGCCTGAGATAAGAAACTTTGGAGGTAGCAGTAAGTCTCTCACATGCTCTTTGGCATTATATTAAAAAAAAAATGATAGCATTCCAATAGAAAAAAAAAAACCAAAAATGGGCATTTTGTCTGTCCTGGGCAATGCTGTATCCCTTGTAGCTCTTGATCCTGAAAGAGGCTCATTATGTAATAATATATTGTTCTTTTCATGAAAGAATGGTTGGTAGGAGGTGGGCAGCATCCAGGCAGGTTCCCTAGTCATGCAAGAACAATCACAACAGAAGTTAGTTTTAAGTGTCACCAGGAACAGAGAATGTTGGCTAAGTTCTTTTAAATAGTAGGGGAGAAGTTAGGGGGAAACATAATATCGTCATGCCTTGGTAACCCCAGGGGATTGGTTCCAGGAACCCCCCTCTTGGCCCAAAACCCAGGGATGCTTAGTCCCTTATATAAAATGGTGTAGTATTTGCATGCAGTCTACTCACATTTTCCTGTAGACTTTAAATTATCTCTAGATTACCTATAATATCTAATACAATGTAAATGCTATATAAATAGTTGTAAATACAATGTAAATGTTGTGTATGTAAATACTTGCCTGTAAGACAAATTCAAATTTGGCTTTCTAGAATTTTTCAGAATTTATTTTCTTCAATATATTCTCTCCATGGTTGGTTGAATCCGAAGGTGTGGAACTCATAGATACAGAGGACCGAGAATAGTGGGTTTTCGTTTGGGGGAGATGCAAATAGATATAGATTCATAAAGGCACCAGACATTAGTATCAGGCCACAGAAGAGATCAAAGAGAAAGCAAAATTAAAGAAATATGCAACACAGAAAAATAACTAGCATTTTAAAACATGTACTTCTTTGCCAGCTGAGGGCACTACCACTGTTAATTCTCACAACAATCATATGAGGTGTGTGCTAAAGGCTACCTTTATTTTACAGATTAGGAAACTGATATATGGAGATATCAAGTGACTTGTACAAGGTGACCCAATTAGGAAATGTGGAAGCTACGGTCTGAACTTTAGTCAGCTGGCTCTGCACATTTCTTCTTTCTTTTTTTATTATTATGTATTTATTTATAGCCTCACTGGGTCTTCATTGCTGCGAGCCCAGGATTTTTCTAGTTGCAGCAAGAGGGGCTACTTTTCCTTGCAGGGCATGGGCTTCTCACTACAGTAGCTTCTCTTGCTGTGGAGCACCGGCTGTAGGACACAAGGCTCAGTAGTTGTGGCCTGCGGGTTTAGTTGCTCCAGGGCATGTGGAATCTTCCCAGCCTAGGAATCAAATCTGCGTGCCGTGCATTGGCAGGCAGGTTCTTAACTGCTGGACTAGCAGGGAAGTCCCTCATCAGTCTTCTTCACATACAAAAAGCCTGCATGGGCTCCTTTGTCAATAACTCGGCCAGTGAATTGAAGCACCACTTGGTGTGTCATAGTGCTGATGGCTGGCAAAATGACAGTGTTTCTGTCAGTTTCCTCATCAATAAAATTAGTATTGTCCCGATCTATCCAGACTGCTCTGCTTGGCTATTGTGTGAAATAACCAATCAATAATCATAAAATGGTATGAAAACATGGAGTGCTAGATCCAAGCTCAATATTATTATACACATTTTCAGTGTGATAGCACAGCCAGAAAGGTCAAAGCTATTTCAAACTGCATACAGAAAGGCACACTGATGTTGAGTAGAGAAGCTGTTGTCTTTATAGCCATGGGGCAACGACTGGGGATGTTTCAATGAGAATCCGTTCTGTTCAGTCACTCAGTCGTGTCCGACTCTTTGCGACCTCATGAATCGCAGCACGCCAGGCCTCCCTGTCCATCACCAACTCCCGGAGTTCACTCAGACTCACATCCATTGAGTCCGTGATGCCATCCAGCCATCTCATCCTCGGTCGTCCCCTTCTCCTCCTGCCCCCAATCCCTCCCAGCATCAGGGTCTTTTCCAATGAGTCAACTCTTCGCATAAGGTGGCCAAAGTACTGGAGCTTCAGTTTTAGCATCATTCCTTCCAAAGAAATCCCAGGACTGATCTCCTTCAGAATGGACTGGTTGGATCTCCTTGCAGTCCAAAGGGACTCTCAAGAGTCTTCTCCAACACCACAGTTCAAAACCATCAATTCTTTGGCGCTCAGCCTTCTTCACAGTCCAACTCTCACATCCATACATGACCACAGGAAAAACCATAGCCTTGAC